>ML309368.1:0-13337 GCA_005239505.1 Nicotiana paniculata
AACTTAAGCATATTATTAGTGCTGAAGTTAGCCAAAAAAACAAATTATTTAGCAAAAAATTCACCAAATTTTAGCAAAAAATCTCAGGTATGATGAACATCAGTCAGATTCGAAAACTTACAATTTGAATTTTTCTTTGGGAGAGGAGATCTGAGAAGAGATGGAGGATCGGTGAAGTGTTTTGTGCGTGATTCAAATGTGAGAAGAGACGTACGTGATTCAAATATGAGAAGAGACGGAGCTGCGTGATTTTTATATGTTATGTCAGGGGTAGAATGGTCATATTAGTGCGGATTTTTTGTCAGCTGGCTACCAAATCAATAATTTTTAAAAATAGGGTATAGGTTAAAAGGTGGCTGCTATGTAGGGCATGGCTGTAAATCGCCCCCCTAACTTGCATTAAGATACTTCATATCCACTTTAACTTTGCGGGACATCCTTTTAGATACACATTAATGACATTCCTTCCTTTTGTTTAAGTAAATGAGTGATGTTTATGTTTTACTCTTATCATTTTAGGGGTGCATATCAGGCAGATAATTACGCTTAACAATTCAGCGTAACGGTTATCGAATTATAAATATAGTAATTCGCTAACTATCCAATAAGACAACGGGCGGATTGGTATCTGATTAACAATTATCGAGCGGTTATCGACTAAACGAAATAGAAAATTTTTGAACAATCATTCAACCAATACCAAACAGTTTCAAATCAATATCAAAATTTTTAATACCATATAAGATTTAACTCAACAACATTTTTTTGAAGTGTCTTCAAGACTACTTATATTGGCATACACGTATTAACTAAATTTTTAATACCATCAAGACTACTCATACAGACATACACGTATTAATCATTGAGATTTCGATTTTTCGACTTTCCAGTTCTAAGTTCAAGAGAGAGACGAGACTGACAACCTCTCTGCCTCTGGTGGCCGTAGACAATTGAGAATTAGAAAATAGAAATTAGGGATTTAACCATTTAGGATTTCAATAGTACTTATATACGTAGGGCTAAAAATGTAAATATAAAAAAATTTAATGGGTTAACGGTTTATCCGATAAGAAAATTGAGTAATCTGCCCTCAAACCATTAAGTCGTTAATTATAAAATCTCAATTCGTTCACCATCCATTACCCCGATAATCCGATATCAATAAGCCAATAAGCCCTCGGTTCGGTTCGGTTCGGTTAACGGTTTCGGTTCGTTTTTGAACAGCCTTAATTTTATATAGTTGAAATACTAGAGAAATGTTACATCTGGTACTTTAATATTAGGATGAGTCGTAGTAATCCATATAAGCATGAAGGGATTAAGACCATTCATGAGATTGTAGAGGATTGGTGACTGTGTTATTATAAGACCCCGTAAGTTTAACAACCTTGATATCGTTATATGTGTCACACCTCCTTTTATCCGAGGGGATAGGGAGTTTTTTCAATTTAAGTGACATTATCGAAATGGGATTATTTATTGATTCAGAGTCGCCACTTGGGATAATTTATGGTGTCTCAAGTCACCGATTTATTTTAGAATCCCAAATCGAGGAAAAAAATGACTCCGTTTAAAGTTTGCGAAAATCAAAAGACCTGGTAAGGAATTTTGTTAACCCGGGAGAAGGTATTAGGCACGGGTTTCGTGATTTTAGCACGGTCGCTTAACTATTAATAATTGGCCTAATTATCTGATTTATTACATGTTATAATACCTATTATGCATTTTATCTTTTATACCGCTTTTAATTATTTATGAAATTTGTTTGAACAAGTCGCGATGTCGCGCCCTAGTTTGTTTTTGTACACATTGTGAATCACGCCACGTGAAACGCACCCGCGATTTACAACATGTTAACTTTTATTATTATTCGAAGTTAGGGTCGAGTCACGTGGAACGCACACTCGAATTGGGGTTTAGATATCATGACTATGCCAGGGGAACCATACCCATAGCCACAATGTTTTATTATTAGTCGCGCCTAAAGCAAGCTACGATGTTCATGAATATTATTCTTTCTAAGTTTGAAATTATTGTAAAGCATGATTTATGGAAGTTGGAATTGTGGGAGCAAAGTGATTTATCTTCTACGGATACATTTGTAATGCAAGATTTGTTCATTTGGCTCACATTCTTTCAATTGGCCCATCGATATAATTTGACAAAAACCAAACTTCACTTTCCTAAATAGCCTAACTACGGTAACTATTAATAGTGTCAAGTAAAAGAAGCTAAAATCATATTAATTTTCATTTTTAATATATGGAATTGTACAAGCATTTAAGAATAGACTATGACATTGAATTTCTAGCATAAACTTCAAAACATGATAAGAAAAGACCACTCTATCTAAATTGGAATTGATCGCACTTATCCAAACAGGCCCATTCACATTACGAACAAAAATATATTTGAACACAAAATCTACTTCAATGAACTACCAAGAAAATCCAACAAACCCATTAAGTACTGAAAATCAGTAATCCCTAACATAAGGAAAATAGCAAATCAAATTAACATAGAAAGCAACTGCCAAGTAGTTCATGGATAGGAATAATTCTAGTGTTCCGTTTTAAATCTCAACGAAATACTCAAATGTATTTAAACGACCAGGTAAAGAGCAAGGAAGAATCAGACCTTTATATAGATGAATTTGGATTAAAATTACAGCAACTCGAAGATTAGAGAACTTTCGACCGGAAAATTTTCCAATGACCACGGAGGAGACCTCGTCGACAGCCTCGAAAATGACCAGCAACTGCTCGTTCTCTCGCCTATGTTGCTTCTTCCGTTTTCCTCCTTTGAGTGTGTGTGCGTCTTTTACTTTTAGAAGGTATGCCGATGGAGTGTGGTTAGGAAGAAGAAGAAGAAAACAGTCCCTCCTTTTCTCTGTATTTGTGTGCTTCTTTCAGAGAAAGAGATGATGGAGGGTGAACGTCCGTTCTTGGTGAAGGGAGGGCTGCTACTTTCTTGCCAAAGAGAGAGTGACCATGGGGATCCTGCCTTAGCTTTTTTTTTTCTCTTGAACAAGAGAATGGCAGAGAGGTCCAAAAAATGGGGGGTGCGATTGTTTTTCTTTTTTTGGATTCCCTCCCCTTTCTTTTGTCGAGGTCCCCTTTTATTAGGTCTAGGTCTGTTAGGTATATAGAATTGGGGAGTGAGATTGGGCTTTGGACAAGGTAAAAGAGGGATTGGGTTTGGTCAGAATTTGGGGTAATTGGCTATTAGGCTCAAGTTTGGCCATTTGAACAATTTTTGTGATTTTGATTTTCTTTATTTATTAATAAATGAGCAAACAAAAATATTACTCCTAAACTTGAATAACAAAAATAAAATACTAATCACTCAAAATTTATTTATCAAACTAATATATTTTTTGGAAAACATTTTCTTTCTTTGTAAATGAAGATGAAAAATGTGACTTTTTAATTGTTTTCAATTTTCTTAAGTAAAATATATAAAAGGAGAAATAAGAGCTAAAATATGTATATTAAACTTAAAATATATCCACATACTAAAAAGTGATGAAAAATTCAAATATAGTCAAAAGTTAGGTGCTCACAATATGCATTTGATATGGTATTTTGAGTGGAACATTTTTGTAATAAAATATGCTTGAAAAATATAATTTTACATAGTTATTAATATTACTACTTTCGAATATGCTTTAAATTATATACATAATATGAGAAAGTTTATGAGATTTTCTTTATTGTAAAGGTATAAATTATTTTTTCTAAGAAGATTATCTTTTTACCATTTTAAGAATTAAGCGTACGAAAATTTATATTCTTTATATGAGATTAGGAAAATTAGAATTTGAGAAAATATATGTATTTTTACATGGATGTTTTAATGAAATAATAGTGTATGCATTAATTTTATATGGTACCATAATTTATTAATATTTTAATAGTATTACTTTAGGATGAGGACAAGACTATTTTTGAGGTTATAAGTGCTTATGATATTTATAACAAGTGATAAGTAAAGTCGTGAAGATGAGAGGGTAAAACGAGTTGAAGAAAATGAGGTTGGTCGGAGTTTGACGTTTGGAGATAAAATACGGTTCAAACTATAATATCCCGTATAGTAATGTATATAAAGTGTGTTAAAAGTGATTAGTATTTTAAGTAATTTGAGGTAATTCTTAATTATGTGGGTAGTTAGTTAATTATTGGTTTGGTGGGAGATTAACTAGCTAATTAGGAAATTATGGATAATTATTAGACCCCCCCCCACGTGGCAGCAAGTGAAAGAAGGACTCAAAATATAACGACCTGATCGGTCGTTCTGAGAGTTCTAGCCTTGTTTCCTCCATTTCTGCTTCATTATTTGTGGTTCAGCTCTTTTATGTTGTGTTGGGCTGGTTGGCTTGGGTTCGGGGTGATTGTGGAGAGAAATGAGACACTTAGTAAAGTCAGCCAGAAGTTGACTTATACGTAAAAGTTTTTATGGTTCAGATAACTTCGTTAGGTGATTTCAAACTTAGGAGTGGGTTAAGAATGTTATTCGGAGGTCCATGGTAGAATTAGGCTTGAATTGACGAAAATGGATTTTTAGTGATTTCCGGTCGGCTGTGAAAAATTAGATATCGGTGTCGGAATGGAACTCCGGAAGTTGGAATAGGTTCGTAGTGTCGTTTGTGATGTGTGTGACAAATTTCAGGTAATTTGGACGTGGTTTGGTTGGTTTTGGTATCGTTGGCGAATTTCAGAAGTTTAGAAATCCTTAGACTTGAATTTCGGGTTAATTTGGTGTTTTGATGTTGTTTTGAGTTTTCCGAGGGTTCGACTAAGTTAATGGGATGATAAGTGATGTGTCGGTATGTTTGGTAGAGGTCCCGAGGGCCTCGGATAAGTTTCAGGTGGTTAAGGGAACATTTTGGCCTTGGTGAGATAGCTGATTAACTGCAGAACTCTGTTACTGGTTTCCTCTTTCGCGTTCGCGAGAGGGGGCTCGCGTTCGCGAAGAGTGTTTATGAGATGGTGAGTTTTTGTTCTACGCATTCGCGAAGGAGAGGACGCGAACGCGAAGGGTTCAGTGTTTGCATCGCGAACGTGTGTGTGATGTCGCGTTCGCGAAGAGGAGTGAGGCAAATGGGGACTCCAGGTTCTTGGTCTACGCGTTCGCGAGGTGAGGGTCGTGTTCGCGAAGTTGTGAGCTGGTAAAGCATTGCTTTCGCAAAGCAGTTGTCACGTTCGCGAAGAGTAAAGTGGAAAGGCAGTTTGGGTTGGTCTACGCGAACGCGAGAGGACGGCCGCGTTCGTAAAAAGAAAATCTGGGCAGCAGTAATAAATTCCAAAATCGAGGGTTTGAGTCTATAATTCCAAAATTCAATAGAGAGCTAGGGAGAAGGAGATTTTAGAAAGGATTTTCAGAGGATTGATTGGGCTAAGTGTTCTTTACTTAGTTTTGGCTAAATTCCATGATTATACCTTGATTTTTATCATCTAAATTGGGAACTTGGGGTGGAAAATTGGAGAAAAATGGAGGAGAATGGGAGAGTAGATTTTGGAGATTTGGATGGCCATTTGATGTCGGATTTTTTAATGGAATTAATATGAGTAGACTCGTGAGTGAACGAGGATTTTAGTTTTGTAATTTTTGTCGGATTCCGAGACGTGGGCCCGGGGGGTCGGGTTTGGCCAATTTCGGGATTTTTCATTTAATTTGATAATTTTCGCGTGGGCTTTGTTCCTTTAGTATGTATTAATGTTATGATACTGATTTTGGATAGATTCGGGGCGATTTGAGGCCGGGTCAAGCGGCAAGGGCGTTTCGGAGTAGATTTTCGTCCGGTTTGAGGTAAGTAATGATTGTAAATCTTGTCCTGAGGGTATGAAACCCCGGATTTTCACATCATTTCACCATTTTTGAGGTGACGCGCATGCTAGGTGACGAGCGTGTGGGCATGCATCTTTGAGATTGTAATTTTGTCCGTCCCGTAGCAACTATAAAGTTACGTATTTGGCTGAAAACTCATTGATACTATTGTATTTATAAAGATTACTATAAATTGGGCTAAACGCCATATTTGGGCCTTGTGCCAAAGTGGTTTGGACCTTAGAGGTCTTTTCTTATTATCCTGTCATTGTTTTTTATTTAAGATCTATACTCAGTCATGTTGTGTTTACTGATTTCATAACTCAGTTTTTATTACTTCATTTTGATGCATAAAAATGATATTTTTGGGCTGAGCACCCTGTTCTTTTACTGATAGCCTGAGCATCTTGAGAGGTTTCTGGTTGAGTGAGGCCGAGGGCCTGTGTTGTGAGGATATTATGGGATCGGGCTGCACGCCGCAGCATGTTGTTACTGATTTATGATTATGAGAGGTCGAGGGCCTGATTGATTATGCCATGAGGTGGCTTGTTATAGCGCTTGGGCTGTAGAAGCCCCTCCGGAATATGTATACCCCCAGTGAGCGCGGGTACCCAGAGTGAGTGATATGATGTTGCCCGAGGGGTTGTTCTTGATTCATGATGTTCCCTAGGGGCTGATTACGAGTGACTGTGAGGTTGACCGAGGGGCTGATTCTGAGTGATGTGATGCCTGGGGGGCGGTTTATGATACATGTTTTGCCGGAAGGGCTGTTTAACCAAAGAATTAGACCCTTTGACTAAAGCTTATTTTTAAGATGAATACAGGTTACTGATAATTAAGGTAATGGAGAAAAATGAATAATAGACAATATTGCAAAAATATAGAAAATCGAAGTTGATTGTATTCGAGAATCAGATGCCTTTACAAGTTGTATTCCCCTCCCTTATATAGGAGATTCTTATAACGTACGACTCTTGCTATGGTTACTCATTAATGAATAATTGTGACATTAGTGAGGCGTTACAAAGGATAAAGGTAATTGGGATTCGGTTATATAATGTTCGAATAATCAATTATGGGTCCTTGAATCTGTTCGTAGCTTTGTCTAGATTCATTCTGACCGTGCCTCCCGTTTTGATCAAGTTGAGTTTCCCATGGCTGATAAGTTCGTGGGTTTACTGAACCGTGCCTCTTTGTACCGCACCTCTTCAAAGAATCACATCCAGCTGTCGCGTTTTCCTGTGTCTTGTCAAAAGCTGACTTACGGGTGAAACTCTTTTTTACCAATACAGATAGTCCCCCCACTTACCATATATTTAACGATTAATATTTGGTAAGTGGATATTCATTTATGGCGGGAATATTTTGCCGCTGCTTTTCCTTGAATCATTGTATCCTTTTTCTTCATGTTTGATGATTGTCTTCAAGTATAAATACATGTTTTTTTTCTTTGCTTCCACGAAATACTTTTCTAACTTTGTCTTTTGTAAAGAACTTTCTTCTTCGCCTTTGTAAACATGTCTTCTTCAAATCAACCTCAAAGAGTAATAGATCTTGAAAGTTTAACGCCATCTTCTGCTCCGACTAGGAGTCGAAGGGGTGGTAAACTTAGAAGTCTAGGATCCACTCCTTCGAGGGGTTCCTCTTCCTTCCACTAGATCTCCAGTTTCTCCGAGATTTAGGGTTTCTCGGTCTTTGTCTAGAGGTAGAGGTGAACTCCTTCGTGAGCCTGGAGTCGATGAAATTGTCCCTATTGAGTTTGTTTTTGCTAGGGATAGTCAAGTTCTTGTAGATCAATCTTCTTCTATTGATAGTGTCGAAAGATATCCAACCCTTATAACTGAGGGTCAGATTTCCCTTGTAGGGAATGCTTTTAGAGGTCTGAATTTCCTGTCTATATTCCGAATAGTAATCAAAGAATAACTCTTACAAGACGGGATATTCATTTGTTTATACGTATCCCTTTCACTTTAGGGTTTAGACCCGCCCATTGACCCAGTTATAATTGAATTTTGCCATTTTTTCAATATCTGCTTAGGACAAGTTGGCCCGCTTATGTGGCGAGTTGTCGCATGTATTAGGAGTTTGGCTTCTTTAGCCTCGGTTCCTTTTACCTTCAACCATCTTATTCACCTATACTCTCCTACCTTATTTCGTGAAGGGGTTTTTACTCTGACTGCTAGAAGCAAAAGAGTGCTGGTAACCCCTAGAGATGATAAAGATAGGGGTTGGTACCTCTGGTATGTTGCTGAAACCACTGTTGGTTTAGTGGTTGAAGAAAATCTTCCCTTCCCTGAGAAGTGGAATCGCGCACGTGAGTATGCTTTATCTCACATTTACTTTTTCTTGTTTTGACTTGAGATGTTTTATTAACGCCGTGTCTGTTTTTACTTCTCTCAGCAATCATGAATACTATTGAGAATGTCTCCGGTATTCGTGATTGGGTAGAAAAATTATTGTCTGTTGATCCTTCAGAAGAAAGATCTTGGAAGTACCTCGCTGGGAGGTATGGTTGGCAAGAAAAGAACCACGGTAAGTGAAGCTCTTGTTCTTGCTTCTTTCCTTACTCGAGTCTTTTTTTTTTTTCGTTTAACTTTTTTCCCTTTTTAATAGGGTTCTCTGCTCGTGGGGTGTCTGCTTCATCTATCCCGAAGATGTCCTTGGCTCAAGCCCAGGAAATTATTGTTGGTTCATCTTCCTCGAAGAGGAAGATTAGTGAGTCTCGTTCCGTAGAAGAAGAAGAAAAGGGTGCTTTAGTGCACAGGCCACGGAGAAGGCGAATGATTTTAGATGATGAGCTTACAGCCTTAACATTGCCTTCTGTGTATGTGATTGAGCCCCATGTCCTTGATGATGTTTCACATTACCCTATTCATAAGGGTGTTGATCTTTCTCCTGACGACGTCCCTTTGGCTGCTGTCTTTCCTTCTTCTTTGAGAGAAGCTGTTTCGTCTGTTCCTTTGGCTATTTCAACTTCTACTGTTGCTTTGCCTGTAACTTCTTCAACTCTTCAACTCTATGTGCCTGCTTCTTTGCCTGTGTCTTCTCCAGCTCCTCAACCTTCCGTGCCTGTTATTGTTCCATCTCTGCCTGCTTCCATGCCTTCCGTTAGGGAAGTAGGGTCTTCCAGCAGAGAGATGCGGCAGGTGGTAATAGAGGTTCCAGCTGAGGGGAATCTTTTCAAGAAAACGGGTGAGCCCGAAGTGTGGCTCAAGCCTTTGATAGGTCCCTCTGAGAAAGCAAAGCTAGCCAGCCACGGTGCTCTTACATGGGCCAATGAGGTCGTGCATACTTCTTTGAAGGTATGATGCAAGTTATCCTCTTTCACTCTCGTATATGAAATTTACCATATCTGACTGGTTTATTTCTTGTAGATTAACCTTATAGGCATGGAGCTTATGAAGAGGATTTCAAACATGGACCAAGAGACAAGAGAGTTGCAGGCCGATGTTGATAATTGGAGAGCACGGTATGATAGCTTAAGGATTTACATGGATGCTTTATAAGAGGAACGGAGTACCTTGAAGCGGCAGATGAGACTCATGGCAGCAGAATTGGCAGTGGAGAGGGCTTCTTGCAGTCAAGCTGATAAAGATAAGAGTGTTCTGGAGTCTTCGTTTGCGGAGCAGCTGTCCCGTGCGTCAGAGGAGATTAGAGACTTGAAGAACTTGTTGGGGGCAGAAGGAGGAATACTCAGGCGAGCTCGTGCAATCAATCACTCGAACTCAAGAAGACCTTCGTAGGGCTTTAGACAAATCTCAAACTTTAGAGGAGTCGATTGTTCTATTAAGGGCTGCCCATGAAGCTGCAGAAGCGGAGAATGACGGATTGAGAGATGAGCTTCAAGTATGGGCAAAGGATTATGAAGATTCGGAAGAGGTGGCTACTGTCGATGTGAGTTGGGCGTATATGAATTCTCGCCTTGACACATTTATGGAAATGAATCAAGAGGGTTTTGACCTTAGTGCTGAAATAGCCAAAACTAAGGAAGCCATGGAGAAGGCTCAACAAGGTCATAACCTCTCTTCACCTGATGGTGAGATTCCAGCCGCTCATGCCTCTTTATCTCCAGTTGCTTCCGCTCCTTCTTCCACTGAAGTCAACCCTCTCTTGAAAAGATTTAGTTGATTTATCCCTTTTTTTTCTTTTCTTGTATCAAATGGCGGTTACCCCCAGTCCCATCGGGGGTAAATTTGAATTTCCTCTAAGTCCCCAAATGAAACTTAGGGGCAGCACAATGTATATAAAAATTTTATACGGCTAAGTATAAGTTAATACTTAGTTTTAGCCGTTTTAATATATAAATGTTCGTTCGACTTTTGTTGAGTTTTTGTTTCACTCTTTAAGTCTTTTGCATGCTTCATTTTTCGAGGTTTTAGTTTTACCTTCGAGTTTTGCATGGGGAATGCTTTAGACTACTCGTACCTTTTTTGTGATAGGCACAGTGTCATATCAAATGTGTGCCTTTTTGTAGTAGGCATAGTTTATGGAAGAGGGCCCTTTATAATTGACAAGAAGAAGAAGAAGTCTCAACTTCATGATAATGCAATAGAGTGATAAGAATTTTACACATGTTTAAGAATGTTTTCAAGGAAAGTTTTTTGTTTGAACTTCCATGACATTTTACATGTGTTTGTTATCGTCTAAAACTCACGTTTGCAACTGTTTTTGTTTAACAGATTTTATATACTCTTGTATTTCGTAACTGTTTTTCATAGGTAACAGTTTTTTGATATTAATACAAGGAAACAACTGTTTTTTACTAGTAACAGTTTTTATAAAGATTGGAGGTTTTACCCGCAACTGTTTTGGAAACAGTTTTCTAATAAGTACGAGGGAAATGTTTTCTTGTTCATAACTGTTTTTATTTGATAACAGTTTCTTGAAAAAATACAAGGATTTAGATCTTTCATCCATAACCTTTTTATTCGAGAACAGTTTTTTGAATTAGTACATTGATGATGATCTTTTACCCCTAACTGTTTTTGTTACAACAACTTTGAATAAGTATANTTTGTTGGGTAGATGAGTCTTCAGGTTCGAGATTTTGACATTTTGATAGTCTTCTTTGCTTCGTCTTAGCCTTCCATACTGTATAGTACCCCAAGTGTTTGAGCTTTGAAGAATGAAATCTCGAGCACTTGATTATTCCTTCCTTGTGGTCCTTTTCCTGAAAAGGAAAAACATTCCGGACTCGAAGGTATATAGTTTTTTAGATGATGACTGCTTAACCCTTTTAAAACGTCCATCAGAAAGTGTAACCCTAGACCGGGAATTGTGTTATTTCCTCGCGTCTTTGCAGGTCTAATAGCATCATCTGGTGATAGGTTAGCTTTGTGCCTATCATCTAAAAAAGTTAGTAAAATTTTAAATGTTCAAAATAAAATCGAACGTATGATACCTGACTGTGGGTATTATTTTCTTTTAGAAGTAATACTTCTTTAGATGGATGGAGTTCCAGCTTGTTGGTAGAACTCTGCCGTCCATAGCTTCCAACTCATAGGCGCCTTTCCCAGCTATACCTCGGATTTTATAAGGTCCTTCCCTGTTTGGATTTATCTTTCCTGCACCTGCTTCTTTCGTTGATCGAAAGAATTTTTTGAGGACGAAGTCCCCAATCTTAAAGTATCTGAGATGAGCTTTACGGTTGTAATAACGCTCTATGATTTGCTTTTGAGCTGCCATCCGTATCAATGCTGCTTCTCTCCGTGGTTCGAGCAGGTCCAGGTTGGTCCTTAATTCGTCGTCATTTTCACCTTCCATGGCTGTTGAGAACCTTATGCTTGGTTCGCCAATCTCCACAGGTATTAAGGCTTCTGAGCCATAAACAAGTGCGAACGGAGTTTCTCCCGTGGCTATCTTTGAAGTTGTTTTGTATGCCCATAGTACCGCTGGTAACTCATCAGGCCAATTTCCTTCGGATTTATCCAGCCGCTTCTTTAGATTGTTGATGATGACCTTATTCGTTGACTCAGCTTGACCATTAGTCACGGGGTGGTACGGCATTGAAGTGATCCGCTTGATTTGACAACTTTCGAAGAATTCTGTCATTTGCGAGCCTATGAATTGTGGGCCATTATCACACACGATTTCCTTTGGTATTCCAAAGCGGCATATTATGTTTCACCATAAGAAGATTTTAACTTCCTTTTCTCGCACTTGTTTGAACGCCTTCCGCCTCTACCCATTTTGTAAAATAGTCGGTTAGTACGAGTAAAAATCGTACCTGTCCTTTAGCTGTGGGAAGAGGTCCCACTATGTCCATACCCCATTTCATGAAAGGCCGTGGGGATATTATTGGATGTAATAATTCCGCTGGTCGATGCATGTTATTGGCAAACCTTTAGCATCTGTCACATTTGGATACGAAATTCTCGACTTCTTCTTCCATATTAGACTAATAGTATCCGGCTCTGATTAGTGTTTTCACTAAGGATCTCGCCCTTGAGTGATTTACACAGTGTCCTTCGTGGACTTCGTTCATCACCAATTCCGTTTGGTTAGGTCCGAGGCATTTAGCTGGGGGTTCTCCGAACAACTTGCGATAAAGTGAGTTGCGAATAAGGCAGTACCGTGCAACTTTGCGGCGAAGTGCTTGAGCTGCTTTCCTGTCTTCAGGTACGGTGCCATCGTGCAAAAAATGAGAATTTCGTTTCTCTAGTCCCAGGTTAGGTTGTTGAAAGTTACCTCATTCCTGTCCTGGTCTATTATTGAATGAAATAGTTGAACGGCAATTGTACTGTCTTTGTTCGTTACTTCTGTGACTGCTGCGAGGTTAGCTAATGCATCTGCTTCTGCATTTTCCTCTCTAGGTATTTGCATTACCTTCCATGTTTTGAATTGTCTCACGAGCTCTCGTGTTTTTTTAAGATATTGTTGCATTCTAGTCTCTCGAGCGACGTAAGTCCCCTGTATCTGATTTACTACCAGTTGGGAGTCATTTTTGATCACAATTTTCTCAATTGAGAGCTCCCGTGCGAGTTCAAGCCCTGCAATAACAGCTTCGTACTCTGCTTAAATTGTTAGTGATAGGATAACACTTTATAGTTTGCCGTGTCTTTTCACCCGTGGGTGATATCAAGACTATGCCTAAGCCGACACCTTTTTATTTGAAGAACCATCGGTGAACAAGGTCCATAGGCCTGGATTAACACCGTTAAAGAGTTGTAACTCTTTTTCTACTTCAGATACAATGCTATTACTAAAGTCAACAACAAAATCAGCTAGTATTTAAGACTTAATTGGAGTCCTAGGCTGATAGATTATTTCATGTTCACTTAATTCTATGACCCACTTGGCTAATCTTCCTGACAATTCCTATTTATGCAGAATATTTCTTAAAGGATACGAGGTCACAACGGTGATTGGGTGGCATTGAAAATAAGGTCGTAGTTTTCTAGATACCATTATTAAAGCTAAGGCTAACTTTTCCAGATGTGGATATCTAACCTCAGCATCTAGCAAAGTTTTACTTACATAATAGACAGGTGATTGTTTACCTTTTTCTTCTC
>MDKI01086396.1:0-34900 GCA_005239505.1 Nicotiana paniculata
AACCATAACCTTAGATCTTTATTACAATTGTTTACACCTTAGCGTAGTTAATCTTTAGTTATAGTAATTTAAGTAACATCAAGTGATAGTTGAGTATTCTAATAGCTTGCTTGATACGTAAATTCCCTGTGGGATCGACTCTGGGCATAATACGCCGGATTATATTTACAACGCCTGCTTAGTCTTTTATTAGACATAGTTGAGCGTAATCATTCTCCCAAAAGGAGTTAAGTGAAAGGGTTCTAGCCGATTGAGTGCTTATTCTACTAGCAATTCGGGATTTATGATGAAATCCTTGTACTCTCAAGTAACATGATAGGTGAAGTGAGCACTATGGAGTTGTGATTGAAAGGTCAAGGTTGTGGTTCAGTTTGGACAGGGGTGTCACGAGTTCGAAGGAGCGGGGGAGATTTCAAATGTTTAGAGTATACTAGAGCTATTTTAGTGTCGCCTGAGAATGATACGTTTTTTGGAAGTGGCATTTGTGTATTGATTTACGAACTCTTGATTAGCATTATAGAAATAGCATTGTTGGTAGCCATCGATGTACATACTTTATTAATTGGTGCGGAAGGTTGTGGGATGATTGTGTAGGTGTGACGTGTCAGACATTTATGTGGGAGAGATTGAGATCAGGTATGGAGATTCTGGTTCTGTCGCGGATCGGAGAGTTTATGTCCGAGAGGCGGACAATGAAAATTTGTTGATGATTTGACAGTTGATTGTACGTGTCATGGATAAGATAATTGTGGACTTTACTGCTATATGGGTTTGTGAGACAGCTTTGTTATTCACCAGCGTGTTGTGGTCCTTTGTAGGTTGTGGTGTTATATCAACGAGATGTCTCTCAAGATGCTGGTTTGTTTATTGCACCTTAGTCGTGCTTGATCTCTTTGTAGTGCATTATGCTATCTGTCTCCCCAAGGCTTTGTTTATGCTTTTGGCATGCCAGTTGTTGATACGCGTGTGTCTAGTGAGAACGAGCATCTTGGATCAATGGGTATTTTCATGCATATTATTATGTGTGAATCAGGTGGCACGCCTCCACGAGTACAATGTTTGGATTGGGTTGCATGCTGCAACGGTATCTTGTGTGGATAGGGTTGCGTGCCGTAATGGTGAGATGTTGGATAGGATTCCTTTGAATTATTTTATGTGTTTTGCTCCCCATCTGTGTGATAGATTCATAGCATTCATAGTTGTTATATCTGTTATACGTGTTAGATATTTCTAATACTGGGGTTCCTTTTCCTTATTAGTCATATTTGAGATGTGGCTTGTCGGCATATGGATGATGTCGTATGAAATTTTAGATGGTGTTTGATGTGACTGGTTGGCTGAGCACCTTGTACTGGGTGAGACGAGATTTTAGACCTAGAATTTGTGCAATCAGATTTGTATAATATATAGGATAATGAATGTCGATAATCATCTAGAAGGCGAAAATAGTTCTTGTCGAAGAGCAAAACTCCATGACTTATTAATTTGACGGGTGGTTATGAGTTATAGGTGCCCTTTTCATCATTTGCAATGTTTCGAGGTTTGGAGCAAGATTTCCATGTGTCATGGGGTATATTATCGGTACCGGATTCAAAAATTTTAGCTATTATGATTGGAAGATATTACTATGAGCATATGAGCTATGCGGTACATCGTGTGGTTACAACTTGGGTGTATAATTGTCATGACCCCAAATTCCTACCTTAGGATGTCGTGATGGCACCTAGTTTCTAGGACTAGATAAGCCTAACACATGGTGAGTTAATAACAAAATTGAACTATTTAATCATTAAATCATAAACCAGTAAATGACATACATAACTACAACGACCAATAGTTATACATTTCCCAAAATCGGTAGTACGGAGTCATAAATTCTACTGAAATACACTAGAATTTATAAATACTATACTGTTTCAATTTACAATTTAATAGTAGCATAAGGAAGTAAGATGGTGACTCCAAGGCCTGCGAGCGTAAAGCTGGTATACCTTGAAGTCTCTACTGCACAGATGC
Organism: Nicotiana paniculata; assembly: GCA_005239505.1. NCBI lineage: Eukaryota > Viridiplantae > Streptophyta > Magnoliopsida > Solanales > Solanaceae > Nicotiana > Nicotiana paniculata. The sequence goes on from MDKI01086396.1 coordinate 2,017, forward strand.
AACTCTCAATATCACGATCAGAAATTCCTGGATTTGCAAAAAAATAGCGGAAGCATATCATGAGTACACCACAACGATACCCAGTAAGTATCAATCCTAACCTTGGTAGATTAGTGACGAGGCAAGGTCAAGACTCCTACTAGACATAGAAACCTGTACAAGATATGCATGAAGCTACCAATGGAAAGAACATCAATATAAGGCTAACGGTGGAATGATTATTTATTTACAACCAACAACGAAATAATAGAAACGCAAATAGCATTAAGTAGTAAAAGTGTAATAGAGAAGCAACATAATCAGAACACCGATGAGATATGAATAAACTCAAATAAGGAGGAATCAATGACAACTCAAATAATCAAATTGTTTCCAACTAATCGGCCTAAAACAAGAATTTTCCCGAGCACTACACCTCGTAAATCACAAATCATGGACCACAATTTCCAAATCTTACACGTATGGAATCTCGTTCACGCAATAACAATTACCTTTACAGGGCAAAGCCCACATGCTACCATGTGCATGGCAACATAGAAAATTCAAATAAAATGATCGCGAGTTATATTTAAACACCATAAAGCATAATAACAATCTTGAATAAAGTAAGGCGTAAAATGAAATAATGAGTTATTTTAGAAATCAATTAAAGTAAAATAAAATACAATTTATACAAAATAGAGTATCATATGGGTTTAGTTTAGAAATCAATAAAATTAAGCAAAATTTCATATTAAAACAAAGCAAAACATCAGTTAAATTAATGAATTAAATATAGAAAGATAAACCTGATAACAATTTTAAGTAAGGTAACCAATCAATAGGGTGTTGGGCATAATTTGAGAAGCGAATTATAGTAAAAGGAAGATAACCACTTGTAATAATAAGGCACCGTGTGAGATAGCGAATTCTATCTTAAGAGACACATAGCAACCCACCTTATCTCACCGCGTGGCTTCAAGTAGTTCCCCTACTAGCAACACGCGTATCAAGCCCACCTTATCTCATCGCATGCGTATCAACCCCTAGCCTTATACCATCTCATGTATATCAATATCACAACACAATTACAACTCGCACCATAAGTGTCCATATGCCATAACTTGCCAAAAAGTCAACAACACCAATGTTACCACAACACATACCCCACAACTCAACCACAACAAGTACAAGAATCTCAATAACAACAAAATGAATGAGGAATAATTCAACAAGGAAAGGTATTCCAATAACCAACAATTTCAGCCACAAACATGTCAATAGCTCTCAACAACTACAACTTTCATAACTCAACAATGAAGGTATTTCCATGAAATGGCAAATTCAAATTCAAATGCATAACATAAGCTCTAGAATAAGAGAGGTAGCATGAAATAGAAACTACGACTAAATGCATGAGAATAACTCAACAATAGAAGAATAACATGTAATAATAACTACTAATAAATGCATATAAGAGTAACCTCGACAATGAAAACAAGAACATGTAATAACAACTTCAAGTAAAGCATGTAATAATAAACTTAGACAATGAAAGATAGAAAAATAAATAACAACTTCAATTAAATGGTTATAAGTAACCTAAGAGTCTAAACCGATCAATTTCCACATATATACCCATGTATACACTCGTCACCTCATGTACGCGTCTTCCACATAATTTAAATAGTACAATCAAACCCAATCTTAAGTGACCGAGTTTGGTATCATGAAATAATAATGAGTCAAAAATACTTACCCCAATCCAAGTAGTAAAAATCCCCTCCAAAATCGCCGAAAACTGAGCTCCAAAACCTTGTAAGAAAAATTAACTAAATTTCGAAACAAAAAATATGCAACAACTGTCCCAGCTAGATTCAGGTCGTAAATATCACGAAATTTACATTTGATAAGCCCAACATGATCCTTGCGAGATTACGCCCAAGATAGTCTCTTGAACCACCCAATTTGGCCTTAAAATAAGGGAGATATTATGTTACGAAGTTTTAAAAGAAATTAGGAAATTTCAATGGCATTTTCGTAATTATTTACACCAGGAAAAAACGAGCAATAAGAAATCTTCGTTTTAGCACTCAAAAGCCATTTGGATCCTCCCGGATACAAACCATATATGCATTTCAATTATAAAACACGTTATGAACCTTCTCACGTACTCAAAACATCGAAAAGAGGTCGTCTTGATCCAATATTAACCATGGTCAAACTTCAAATCCTTAAGTAGTTTCTCAACCATGTTCCAAAATACAATCGAGACCCTTGGTATCCCATCCAATCATACCAACAAGTACAAATACATCATACAAACTTATCCAAAGCGTCAAAAAACCCACGAGAACATCACAACAAAGAATCGAGGCTCAAATCGAATAGAATTTCTCTTAAGTTGTTAAATCTTCATTCTTTTAAAAGAGTGTATGAATCACACTTAAACACTTCAGATGACTTTTAAACTTTACACACAATTTCAATTCAACTATAATACATAATATGAAACTACTCAAAGTCTCAAACTACTGAATGGAATGCTAAAGCTCAAAATGACAGGCCGGATCATTACATTCTCCCGCACATAACATATGTTCGACGTCGAACATGCCAAGAGTCATTCTAAAGCCATGAAATTGACATATTACACATAACCATGGGTGATCCTAAGTCACCCCAATCCATATAAGCCCGACAACACCACCTAACAGAGGATCCTTACTTTAACCTTAGTCCATAAACCTTAAAACCCAAATCCCCAACATCTGGAACTCATTATACGACCCTATTCTTGCATCTATGCACCATATAGCTCTGAACAAGCTGTATCAATCCATAACCATATCTTAATACGTAATCACATGATATACCACATAACTCAAATACTCATAGCAATAATTTTCGATCGCAATAGCTTCTCGATAACCAACCTGATAACCTGACAACGTAACAAACCTCATATCAACTAAAACCTTGTTCTTAACCTTCGTACACTGCAAATGATGAATGAAACATACAAAAACTCATAACCACCCATCAGATCAACAATCGTGGAGCTCTTTATCCCGATAAAAACCATAGCCAAAATCTAAGCCGATCTTCCAAACATACCTTAATTAAATTCGATGGCTCATTTCAGGACCAATAACCTCACCTCATCCAGTACAAGTTACTCGACCGAACTATCAGATAAATCCTACTTAGAGCCACATACCATGCAATACGTGCAACAACGAACAACAACTCATATATACAAATGATGGAAAGAGAATAGAAAGAAAGAACCGTTCCGGCAGCTCAAAAGATACCACCATGAAGCTCAATGCTATCAATCCACCACACAAGGGGAAATATAACATACAAAAAAAGCACAAAGGATCATACCCTAACATAATGCCGCTGCGGTGCATGACCCAATCCGACACCAGTCCACTTGGAATACGTCGAGCCATGATACTCACAATCAACAACCATAAGCATATCAACAACAAACATATGAAGCGCGTGACCATAACCATGATGTTTTAATGTTTTAAAGGAAATATGAAAATTTCAACGACATTTTCGTAATTAATTACACCAGAATAAACCAGCAAACAGAAAATCTTTGTTTTAGCACCCAAAACTCATTCGGAAGCTCCCGGATACAAACCATATATGCATTTCAATCATAAAATATGCTACGAGCCTGCTCGCGCACTCAAAACACCGAAAATAGATCATCTTGATCTGGTATTAACCATTGTCAAACTTCAAACCCTTAACTTAACTAATTTCTCAACGAATTTTCTAAAATACACCTGAGACACTCGATACCCCATCCATTTATACCAATGATCCACGTCCAATCCGCACTCAATAGTGAGTGGAAACGATCATTGGATGAATAGTACCCAACAAGAGTCAGGTTCGATTTCCACAGGGAGTTTAATACGGGTGTTGATGAGAGCAAATGAAATAACTAAATTATGCTTATAAATAAAGGATTTTATTTTTTACTTCTAATTTATCACCAACAATTATAAAATAATGAGAAAAAACTAGAAAGCGAGTGATTGTTTTTGTTGTTTTTACCAAATGGTTAAAAAGCCTAGGGATGTTACCTTCACCTAAGTGTTCGCATAATGTGTTAAGTACGTTAACTCTTGCTTTGTTGATCGGGGTGTATTATATCTCTCAACTCTAAGTTACCCACTCAATACCTCTCGATCATAGAGTGATTTCGCCTGTTTTATCTTTCTCAAGCCCAAATGGGTATCAAGCTAAATAGTTGATATGAGCTCAAGTCTGGTTTTCCCTATCTCTAGTTCAAACCCTTTAATTGGGCTAATCAAATCCTCAATTAGTCCAATTCCCTGTTAGCCAAGTGTTTCTAGACTAGGTCCCTCTTTCTCAAGTAAAGACCAAGTCAAAAAGGCATGAATCAATGCTTCCAACGATTAATTCTTATATTAAAGCATAAATAAGGCTAAATACTCAACACCCAATCATAAAAAAAGCATTAAATTAAATACTCATAAGGTTTACACACTAGGGTTCGGACACAACCTTAGTAAAAATCTAGCTACTCATAGTAGAAGATGAAGAAAACAAAGAATACTAATTAAACTCATAGTATAAGATTAAAATGATAAACTATGATGTTTTAATTCCAAATGATCACAAATTTCGTAAAATGGAAAATTACAACGGCTATAGCTACTTGAACTTCAAAACTTGACCTAAAAATTTGATTCCTGTCTATTTAAATGGCCCAAAATTCGCTGACAAAATGCCTTCGGGAGGTTCTGCAGCCGCAGACATTGCTTCATCTTGCAGGGACTTGGATTATGCAGCCGCACAATTTGGTCTGCAGCCACAAATCAGCTACTGCAGCTGCACAATTCTTGTGCGGTCAGCACTTCAGGAAACACTTAAGTCCTGGTCATTTGCACACTCTCTGAACTTTTTGAATACTTATCAGTACAGACCATGTTCTGCGGCCGCACAATTCATGTGTGGTCCGCACTTTTGCTTAAAGTATGTTGGGCGTTTTCATAAGTTCTGCGGCCGCAGAGGGAATTCTGTGGTCCGCACTTGGTTCTACAGCCGCAAAAATAACTTTGCGGACCGCACTTCTTGTGTGCTGCGCTCCTTCTTGCCTTGTGAGTCGGAACACTCCTTTTTTTGAGTTGGATTTCTTCATATGAGCCCAAATTCCAACACTCTTGCAATTTGACACTTTCATTAATTTGGGAACATAAATCAATACTTTCGGACTAAAATAAAGTAAAAAGGTACTAATAAGTGGTCAAAATCCACACTTATCAAGTCCCCCTAACTTAAGCATATGCTTGTCCTCAAGCAAATAGATTAGTTTCCACCTCCTCAAAGTTAAAGGTCATTTCAGCGAGTCAATGGTGTACAATTCATACTTAGTTGGGACCAACAATTACCCACACTACTCATGCATTATCAAAAAGGTGACAAGTCAAATATTCATGCACATATAGTTCTAATGTGACATTTGAGCTTCAATAATTGACTTTACTCATCAAGGTCTCTTGCTCTATCATGTGGGTCATGGTGAACTCCAAACGCTTCCTCATCTACCTTCAATTTGCCAAGCTCACTTAAAAAGTTAGCACCCAATCTTAAGATTCATGAAAGGTTCACTGTGCTCTCATAAGAGAATGTCACAAGTATGACTTCACGTACCATAAGCTTGCCTCTCATTTAGATCACTACTAATGTAAGCTCACTCGATTCGAAATCAAGTAGGACCTTTTTCTGGTTGTAATGAAGGCTTTTGGATTAGGGTAGGATACTATATGGGTAAGTGGTTACACATTTACTTAAACACTCCACATTTTCATTTCTCGGCTCACAATTACCAATTCTTAGAGGTATTGTATTTTTATTGGGGGGATAAAGAGATTTGATATCACTCTTTCTTGTTCATTTCATTCTTCGTTTCCTTTTTATGCTCGTGTTAGGGACCATTACCTATTTTTGATTCTATCAACCCTTCCACTTATTTTTTTTTGTTTCTTTTGTTGCCTTATCTTTTCATAGAGCTCATTTATTTTATCTTTTTTTCCCTTGATACCTTTTTCAAATTACTCATCTCTCCCCTAAACTTATGCTTTAAGCCACTTATTTTACAAGAGCGTAAAGGAAAGTTCGGGTGCCAAGAGAAGGTCACGACAAAGCGGGTAAAGGCTTAGAACATGGTTATCAAATGAGAAAGGCTAGAGGCTCAAAGAGGGTTGACTAGGGATAACGACATTGGTTGGCAATAGGAATCTTAAACAGGCCAAGAAAAGCCTACAATCATTTCCCAAACCAAGCAAACATAGATTTCACCCTGAAGCACATTCAGGGCAAGTTCTAGACCATTCACACGGATACTTGGATTAGAAACAATACATCTCACCCCTCACGGAACAAGATCGTAAAAGCGGATAGTCGAGAGCCTACAACAGCCACACTCATGTTTAAAGATGACAACGGTCCAATAAACAACTCGATGATTGCCAAAGTGAACTGAAGAGTTTCAAAGTCACTAACTAGAGCTATTTTCTTTCAAAACCTTGTATCTAATCATAAACACGTAGTTAAGTGTGTTAGTACCAAATGAGGCATGATTAACTCTTCGAGAATGACTTGATTAGGCCTTACTATTCATTACTACTACTATTATTATTACCTAAACACAAAAATGAACTCATTTCCTTAAGAATATTGTCACGCCGTCCATCGTTGGGACTAGTCACCTGGCTCATACAAAAAACTACCTTCGGAAAGAACCATGGCATTGAGAAAACCAAATACTTCTTATCTACGAAAGCATAAAAAGAAGCTACTTAACAAAAAAGAACTAAAATAGATAAATAAAGAAGCTAATGAACAATAACTACTAAAGATAGATAAATCCAAATAAGAAAAGAAAGAGAATCATCAAATTACTACATTCCAAATGTATCCAAAATGTGTCAACTTATCAAACTCCACCCCCTCCCCGAATAAAAGTAAGCATTATCCCTAATGCTTAGCAAAATAAGAGTGAAATAAGAGAGGGTGAAGAAAACTCCCTAAGGATCCTTGGACATCTCAGCGTCCCCAGCAATATCATATCCCTCAGAATCAACCAACTGTATCTCATAATCGTCAAATCTACGCATGTCGGGAGAGGTGAACATCGCACGCACTGCCGCAGCAATGTCGGCAGCAAGATCTGGCTCCTCAGACTGGCCAACTGGTGCTACCGGTGCAAATAGTGCTGATAGACCTGGGACAGACTGGTGCAGGTCAAGTAGCATATCAAAATGTAGGTCCCCAGATATAGCAAGTCTAGTCGCCTCCTTTCTAAGCTTATCCACTGATTTCTTGCTTGCTTGGGACTTTCTCACCTTCTTCACTTCCTTTCCTAGCTCTTCAATAACCAACTCGTACTGTACCTAGGTGTCCATGATCATTTTCTGGTTGTCCAAAATATTATTGAGCATCTCATCAATGTCATAGGGGGCTTGGGTAATGGACTGTGTAGCAACAGTACTAGATAAGCCAGCCAGCTTTAAAATAGCTGTCTGCATCGAGCTGTTGAGCCTCATCAATGTCTGGAGAATCCCAGTGCATATAATGAAGTTGTAGGCATGTGCACTATCCTCAGAGCTAGAGCAGGGGCTGCCCTAGGGGATGTGGTAGGAGCTGAGGATGATCGCGGAGGCATGGCAATGTCACTGGAAGAGGGCTCAGCAGAGGTGGATGGAAGGTCTACTATCTCAGTAACTACCACTGCTGGCTCATCAAACTGGCCTGAGGTGGTAGAAGTATGGATGTTCTTCTTTGGATGGGTCTCATACATCAATGAATGCTAGTCAAATGGCTTCTTTGGCTTCACCTTGGTGTCAAAACATCTCAGCTCTACCTTTGTATCGGTGAGGTACTCCGTGATAGTGTTTGGATAAGGGTAGGCTGAGCTAACTTATCGTGCTATCAAGGAAATATTGGCCGACGTCACGGCACCACATTAATAGGGTACCTGGACATGATGGAAGCCACAAGAACATCCTGAGGAATATGAAGATAAGTCTCATTCTGGCATGATCCAGTCTGCTACAAACAAAGGCCTGACACCCCTTTGCCTCGAAACTCAATATATTCCACTGAATGGGAACCCCACGGTTATCTATGGTAATGGTGGCCCTGGTGGTGCTAAGATCTCATCCAGTCAAGGTCGGGCTTCCTCCTTCATCACACATTTCTCCAAATACTGCTTTGGTTCCACATCCTCAAATCCGAAGTACGCATTTAGCATATGCTGATCAAACCTCACCTTGAGGTTGCGTACTTTGGTCACATTCGTCCCCTTCTTTATGTGACCAACATTAGCATAAAACTCTCAGACGAGGTATTCCTTGGAATCCTCAAATCTCTTACCGAACCACATCCAACCATTTCGTGCTCTGAACTGCCTCAAGATCGCGGGCTTGTATTTCTCCAAATCTTTCAATAGGAGTTGTCTCTCAAGATTCAAAGACCTCACTGGCCACCACATACGAAAATCAGTGAAGGCGCAAGCTGACAAACCCATCTTCCCAGACCTTTTTTTTAATATCTCCACACATGTGGTTGTACCATCTCCCTCTTTTCCATCATCAGGGATCTCCTGTATAGTCTACGCCTCTACGACTGGTGTAGCTGATGGCTCAGAGGCCTTCCTAGTACTTTCCGATCCCTCAGAGGTGCTGTGAGATGAAGAAGGCTCATCCCTAAGCTAGTATCTCCCATGTGGATGTCTGCTACTCCTAAACAGATGCTGAGTTGCCCTCTAACACTTCCCTAGATGGGACATAGGAACTAGACTTGAAGAGGTCTGCACCTCTCCCTCTTCATGCTGTGGTTTTCTTTCTTATGGTCTTAAGCTAGCCAAGGGGCAAGGTACCTCTACCTCGACCCTGAGAAGATTCACCTCTTCCTTTTGTAGTGTCGTCTCGAGCTCTCGATCGAAATATTGTCTGTATCAAAGCAAAGAATATTTTTAGTTGAAATTCATTATTCAACACATTCAAGACTTATGTAGGTAAAGGGGGAACAATTGGACACAATGGGGTTATGAGAAAACATGTCTGCAGGTAATGGGATCCGCGGTCCGCACATTTTTTATGTGAGGCCGCAAAAGGGAACTGTGGTCCGCAGAATTTGGTTGTGCGGCCTCAGAAAGTAGGTGTGGTCCGCACATTTTGTAAGTGCGCCCGCACTTCAGACTCTCAAAATGTAGAGTCTCTGACGACAGTGATATGGCTGATCTGTGACTGCAAAAAGAAATCTATGGTCCACACATTTTAACTTGTGGCCACAGATCCCTGCTTTATTGAGTTGCCAAAATTCCTAATCTGCGGACCGCACAAAGTCAAGTGCGGCAATAGATTTCAAAAGTTACGAACAATTATCTTTTGTTTACTTAGGTTTTTCAATTTCGTGCACAAATAGACATGGAAACATGGTAAAACATGAAATTTCACTAACCCAAACCCATTAGAGCATGTATTAAGTTTACCCAATTCAGATCTACCACACATGGGCACATAGTTGAACTGCAATAAGAGATGGCCTAAAAAAACAAAAAATCTAAAAATTAAACGAACACAAAAATTTATCATGAGATTGAAGCATACCAGATAGTGTGAGTGCAATGGATGGATAATCACAAGAAGTTGTGTGTGAAAACAGTTAAAAATCTTTCAAGAAAATCAATAGAGCACAGTGTTTTGTTCAGAGAGGTAAAAGTGTAAATTGAGTTCTATTCCTCTATTTATACCAACTATTTGAGAAGGGGAAAGAGGAGAGTGCGGCTGGACATTTTCATGTGCAGTTCACACTCTGTCACCTAGGTTGACAGTCTCAGATCTCATCGCCCGGTCTGTATATATTTAGGTACGGTCCGCAGATTTCCCGTGTGGTCACAGATCGGCTTCCGTACTGATAAGCTCAAACTTCATAGAGTTAAAATTTTGACATTTATTCAATATTTCAAATGTGCGGTCCGCATGAGAAATGTGCGGCCCGCACAATTTTTAATACTTAGCCATATTTTTGTCCATCTTCCTTTGTAAGTCACATTCAACCTGTGGCACACTTCAAATCAAGTTACAAGACAAATAACACCTAGCTATAAAGGAAAAAGGAAAAGAACATGGGTTTTCACCCAAGAAGCGCCTGATTTAACATCACCGCACGACACAAAATACCCTCAAGTGAAGTGGATGACCGCCACCACATGGCTATCTCCAACCTTGCCCAAGTAATGCTTCACTCAGTGACGATTGAATCGGAATACTTCATTGATTTTATTCTTCAACTCTAATGCACCAAAAGGTGTCACACTAACAATTTCAAATGGACCACTCCACTAGGATTTAGCTACCCGAAAAAAATTCTCAACCTTGAGTTAAACAACAATATAAGATCTCCCACCTTGAAATCTTTGTTCCAAATGTACTTTTCATGAATATATTTCAGTCTTAGGAATTGACGCCAAAAATTGATCCACGTCCAATCCGCACTAAATAGCGAGTGAAAACGGTCATTGGAAGAATAGTACCCAACAAGAGTCGGGATCGATTTCCACAGGGAGTTTAATATGTGTGTTAGGGTATACACTTGATGAGAGCAAATGAAATAACTACATTGCGCGTCCAAACAAAGGATTTTGTTTTCTACTTCTAGTATCGCTAACAAATATAAACTAATGAGAAAAAACTAGCAAGTGAGTGATTGTTTTTGTTGTTTTTACCAAATGGTTAAAAATCCTAGGGATGTGACCATCACCTAGGTGTTCGCTTAATGGGTTAAGTACATTAACTCTTGTTTTGTTGATCATGGTGTATTATAGATCTCAATTCTAAGTTACCCACTCAATACCTCTTGGTCATAGAGTGATTTTGCCCAATTTGGCTTTCTCAATCCCAAATGGGTATCAAGCTAAATAGTTGACATGAGTTCAAGTAGGGTTTTCCCTATCTCTAGTTCAAACCCTTTAATTAGGCTAATCAATCCTCAATTAGCCCAGTTCCTTATTAGCCAAGTTTTCCTAGACCAGGTCCCTCTTTGACCAAGTCAAAAAGGCATGAATCAATGTTTGCAACCATTAATTCTAAAATAAAGGCATAAACAAAGCTAAATAATCAACACCCAATCATACATAAGCATTAAATTAAATATCCATAAGGTTTACACACTAGGGTTGTGTCACAACCCTTGTAAAAATCTAGTTACTCATAGTAGAAGATGAAGAAAACAAAGAAGAAATACTAATTAAACTCATAATATAAGATTAAAATGATAAACTATGATATTTTAATCCCAAATGATCACAAATTTCCTAAAATGGACAATTACAACGGCTACAACTGCTTGAACTTCATAGCCTAACCTAAAAATATGATTCCGGTCTATTTATAGTCGCCTAAAATTTGCTGACAAAAATGCCACTTGGGAGGTTCTGCGGCCGCACAATTTCATGTGCGGTCCGCACATTGCTTCAACTTCCATGGACTTGGATTCTACATCTGAACAATTTGGTCTGTGACTGCAAGTTAGCTTCTGCGGTCGCACAATTCTTGTGCGTTCTGCACTTCAGGCAAGGCTTCAGTCTTGGTAATTTGCATAGTCTCTAAACTTTTTGAATTCTTGTTAGTGCGGAACATGTTCTGTGGCCGCACAATTTATGTGTGGTCCGCACTTTTACTTAAAGTATGCTGGGCTACTTCATCACTTCTGCAGCCGCAGAGGGAATTAAACGGTCTTCACATTCTGCGGCCGCAAAAATACCTCTACGGATCACACTTCTTGTGTGATGCGCCCCTTCTTGCTTTGTGAGTCAGAACACTCCTTTTGTGGCTGGATTTCTTACCCAAATTTCCAACATTCCTGCAATTTGCACACTTTCATTAGTTCTAGAAACGTAAATCAATACTTTTGGACTAAAACAAATGTAAAAAGGTACTAATAAGTGGTCAAAATTCACACTTATCAACCAACAAGTACAAGTACATCATACAAACTTATCCAAAGCCTCGAAACACCCACGGAAACATCACAACAATGAATCAAGGCTCAAACCGAGTCAAATTTCTTTTAACTTGTTAAATCTTTGTTCTTTCAAAAGAGTATCTGGATCACACTTAAACAGTTCATATTACTTTCAAGCTTTGAACATAAGCTCAATTTAACTATATAGACTTATCCAGAGTCTCGGAACACCAATTGGAGTCCAATAACATCAAAGTCAACTCTTAGTTAAACTTATGAACTCTTAAGTTCTTCAAATTGCCTACTTTTGACAAATAGTGTCGAATTCTTCTAGGAACCTCCAAAACAAATCCGAAAATATGTACAAGTCAAAAATAATCATACGAACCTATTGGAATAATCAAAACAGGATGCCGAGTCCGTTTACCCAAAAGTCAAACCTTGGTGAACTCTTCCAACTTAAAGTTTCTAAAACAAGAATCATTCTTCCAAATTAATCCTGAACCGCTAAAAAACTAAAACCAACCATACATGTAAGTCATAATAAATAATATGAAGCTACTAAAAGTCTCAAATCACTGAATAGAACTCTAAAGCTCAAAACGGCCGGTCGGGTCATTACAATAATATGCTTTGGTAGAACTTATTGAGTTTGATACACTACGTGTATGCAAGAATAAAACCTTATAGGAAATTTTGGATATTGGAATTATGTTATAAGGCTGGTATACTAAGGTCGCAGGAGGAATGTTCAGTCAAGATGTGTCGATGTGATCATATGGATTGAGGTCATATGGGTTCACCTATGGATATGTGTATGATAAGTTATGAAATGATTTGGTATCTTGGAGAAGAATCAATGGCACGTTCGAGAATGAACATATGTTTAAGTGGGGGAGAATGTAACGACCCGATCGATCGTTTTGAGCTTTAGCATGTCGTTCGGTTGTTTAAAACCTTGAGTAGCTTCACTATATGTATTATGAATTGCATGTATAGTTCATTTTGATTTTCGAGAGGTTCGGAGTTGATTTGGAAGAATAATTCTCAATTTGGAAGACTTAAATTGGAAGAGTTGACCAAGGTTTGACTTTTGAGTAAACAACCTCGAATCAGGATTTGAAGGTTCCTATATGTTCGTAAGGTGATTTACGACTTGGGCATATGTTCGGGTTGAGTATCAGGTGGTTAGAGGGTAATTGGTCGTTTATTATCGAAAGCTTACATTTTTAAGGTTTTTAAATCCGCTAAGTTTGACTTCGAGTGGACTTTGGTGTTATCGGACTCCGGGTGGTATTTCGGGACCTTGGATAGGTTTATTTAGTTGATTAGAACTTATGCATGGAGTTTGGCCATGGTCCAAAATGTCTAAGTGTGCTTCGGACACGTTCGGCGAAGTTTGAAAGTTAAAAGTAAATAAAACGATTTTGATCATCGATTCATGGTTTTGATGTTATTCATGGTGTTTTGAGCCTTTTGATAAGTATGGATAAGGTATGGGGACTTGTTGGTATGATTATATGGGGTCCCGGGGCCTCAGGTTTGTTTTGGGATGGTTTCACACTTTCCCTTTAATTTGCAGCTGCTGGTTTCTGGTGTCTTTGGTATGCATCGCGATTGCAGATTGAGGGTTAAGATCGCGAAGAGTGATTGGGAGCTGGGGGCTTCTATTCTTCACGATCGTGGGTGAAGCTCCACATTCACGTAGTGTTCAGGGTTAGGACTTCACGTTCGCATGTGGAGGACCGCATTCACATCGGGGTTGAAGTTGAGCTGGGTGAGTTTGTTTTTGCGAATGCGAAGATGTCTTGCATTCGCAGTGAAGGGGAAATTTATTTTTGCTATCGCAGAAGGTCACAGGCGATAACGTAGGCTATTTTGGTCAGCAAGGGTGTTTTTAGTCGCGATCACAAGGCTTTTGACTGCGATCACGAAGGGTATTACGTGAAGCCTTCCTGAGATTTCTTGGAAGGGTGACGTAAGGCTAAGCAACAGATTTTTGTACGGTTACTATCCGCCAACTGGGTCCCCTCCATACGCTAGATGAGACTGTTAGTGCCATACGGAAAAACTAATGTCAAGAGCAATTGAGAGAAAAGAAAAGAGAATGAAAATGAAAGAAAGTTTGATTGCATTAATGAAAGTTATAATATAAAGGGAACAATGTGTCGAGGGGGAGAGACACAAATACTGAGGATTGTTTGCTTGCTTGAAAGTTTGATTACTTGATCCCCCTAATAATGCTTAAAAAAATAAGCTAAAATTATAGGACTTGACATAACTAATCTAGAGAGACATAATGGAGTTACGGGATATACAATTACTCTATATTTACAATAAAAAGAGCTTAGATTCCTACGAGGTAGAAGCATGTTGAGATGTTTTTGTTGCAAGTCCAAGTACCTGTGCGAATGGTCTAGAACTTGACGCGAATGTGTTTTTAGGCGAGATTTTATGTTTTGCTTGGCTTGAGAAGTGATTGTAGGCTCTCCTTTACCCGCTTGAAAATTTTCCATGACTCACCAATGTTTTTATTCTTTGTCAACCCATTTGAGCCTAAAACCTTTCTCATTTGATCACCATGTTACAAGCCTTTACCCGTTCTTTCTTGACCCTCTCTTGGCACCCGAGCTTTTCTTAACATTCTTGTGAAACAACTGTCTAAAAACGTAAGTTTGGGGGAGAGACGAGGAGTTTGAAAAAGGTATCAAGGCACAAAAATAGAAAATAAATGAAGAAAAAGGAAAGGCAAGAAAAAGAAACAAGAACAAAAAGAAAAACACAAAAAAAAGTGAATAAGTTGAAAAGTGGAAGGGATTTCAAACAATGGTAATGATGCAAAGCATGGAGAAAACAAAGAAGGAGGAAATGAATATCATGGTCAAGAAAGAGTTGTGCTAAGTCTCTCTAATCCCCCTATGGAAAAGAAAATGCCTCAAAAAGTGGAAAAGCATGAGCCGATAAGAGAAAATGGAGTGCTTAAGGAAAGATGAATTATTCTATCATAGTATATCCAACCTTATTCTAAAATACTTCATTACATTCCCAAAAAAATCCCTATGTGATTTCAACCGAGTGAGCTTACATTAGTGGTGATTTACATGAGGGGAAAGCCTATGGTACTTAAATTCGTAATTGCGACATTCTTTTGAGAGAGATGAGCGAACCTTTCACAAAATTTTGAATTGAGTGCTACATTGTTAAGTGAGGTGAAAATAGAGAGTATAAGAGGAGGCTTTTGGGATCCACAATGACCTACATGAAAGAGTGAGTTTCCTTGATGAATTAAGTCAACTCTTGATGCTCTAGTGTCACACTAGAACTATTTGTGCTTAAAAGGTTCAATCCATTGCCTTGTTAATAATTCATGAGCGTGTGGGTAATTGTTGTTCCTAATTGATGTGTGATTGGTGCATCTTAGATTAGATGGAATAACTCTTAACTTGGGGAGGTGGGAATTACTTTTTTTGCTTGAGGATTAGCAAAAACTTAAGTTTGGGGGAGTTGATAAGTGGGGATTTTGACTACTTGTTAGCACCTTTTTACTTTTGTTTTAGTCCAAAAACGTTTAATTGTATTCCCGAAAACTGATTAGATATGCTTAATTACAGAAGTAATTGGAAAATGAGCCACTAAGGTGAAAATCCAACTAAAAAAAGGAGTGATATGAAGTCAAGGACAAAATCAGGCACAAAAGTTCAAAGTGGAAACCGTAGATTTCCATTTGCGGTCGCAGATTCTGAGGGAAGACTCATCAGAGCCCAAGTGTAAAGTGCGGTCCACACATGAAATGTGCGGCCGCAGAATCTAAGCAAGATCAGAAGTTTAGAGAGTTCTCAATTCAAGTTCAAAAGAAGTGTGGTCCGCACAATTATTGTGCGATCGCAGTAGTCAGCTAATGCAGTGCACTCAGAAATGCGCGATCCGCAGAAGAGCCCTATGCGGCCATACCAAGAAATGTGCGGACAATAGAATATGAGAGATACAGACGCAGTTCAGAATTTTGCGGCCGCATATTCAACTCCTGTCAAGGCTGAAGCTTAGTGCGGACAACACATGGAATTGTGCGTCCACAGAACCTCCGAAAAGGGAAATTTTTTCCGAAAATTTCAGCACTATATAAATATAATAGTTTCACTTTTTTAGGTGACCTTTTGTACCTTTTGACATCAACAGCCGTTTTCTTTGCTTCTTTTAGTTATTTTGAGCTTATTGAATATTAGTTTTAACATTTCAATCATTAATATGGGTTTAATTATCACTTATTCTTCTTTATATTCTATTTAAAACATGGGTAGCTAGATTTTCACTAGGGTTGTGACCAAACCCTAGAGTGTGAACTTAATGGGTGTTTGATTTATTGCTTGTTTATGGTTGGGTGTTGATTATCTAGCTATGTTCTTGCTTTTAATCGAGAATTTAATGGTTGCAAACATTACTTCATGCCTATATTGACTTGGTCTCTTCTTGAGAAAGGGAGACTTAGTCTAGGAAAACTTGGTTAGAAAGGAATTGGGTCAATCCAGAGATTGATAAACTCAATTAAAGGGTTGAATCTCGAGATAGTAAAACCCAACATGAGCTTATTATCAACTGCTTTGTGCAATACCCATTTGGACTTGAGAAAGCCAAATTTGGGAAAATCACTCTTTGACCGAGAGGTATTGAGTGGCTAATCGAGTGTTGATATCTATAATTCACCCCGACCAAGAAAACAAGATTTAAGGCTTACAACCCATTAAATGAACACCTAGGTGAAGGTCAAAAACCTAGGCCTTTTTACTATTTGGAAAACAATAAAAAACAATTTGCTAATTTTAATCCTTAGTCGTCATCCGTAAATAGATTTAAAGACAAACCAACCTTTGTGGAAGTGTAATCTGAGATAATTCATGCTCATTAACCCAAATATATACTCCTAGTCCCATTCAAAGCTCCTTGTGGAAAATCGACCCCGATTCCTTGTTGGGTGCTATTATTGCTCCGACCATTTCACAACCTCAATTAGAGGTATAGCTTGGACGAGATCACCTCTCACACAACTGGATTGTTAAAAAGGATAGAGTCGAGGGCCCACAACAACTATATTCAAGATTGAAAATCACTATGGTTCGAGTAAACCATTCGATGATTGCGTAAGTCAACGCAAGAGTCACAAGGTCACTAACTAGAGCTACTTCTTTCCAAAAAAACTTTTTTTTAACCATAGGCATGTAGTTAAGTGTGTTGGTACCATGTGCAGCATGTTTGAATCTTTTATTCATTACTATTAATATTCTTACCTAAACACCAAAGACAGACTCAATCCCTTAAGAAGGTTTTCACGCCATCCATCGTTGGGAAGAATTACCCGATTCACACAAAAAACTACCTTTGGAAAGAACCGTGTCATTAAGAAAACCAAAGGCTTATTGACTACTAAAAAGATAAAAAAAAGCTATTAGGCTATCACAATCCCAAAACCTAAACTGCCGTGATGGCGCCTATCGTGGAACTAGGCTAGCCAATAACCACATGTTTACAATTCCTTTCAAAATCCCAATCCAATTTCAAGCATTTCATAAAATATACAGAGTTTACTAAATACATTAGGCCAATAAACAGTGCAACCAAACCCCAAAACCCGGAGCCAACATGTCATGAGCATCTAAGAAAAATAAGCCAAAGATACAATTATTATAATACAAAACCTCCGAATAAAAAGCTAGATACAACAGGAAGGGAAAACAGAGATGTTGCGGACGCTGAACAGCTACCTCTATATCCCGCACTCCGGCTCCGCACGGAAAATATAGCTAATGCTTTGTATTTGCACCTGAATCTGTACACAGGGGTGCATGGAGTAATATGAGTACGCCAACTCAGTAGTAATGAAAATAAATCAAGTCTAAGCGGCAAGGAAACACATAAAAATCAATGTCATCAATTCATAATATGCACAGCCTTACTTTCCAACAGTATAAACATAGATATATGAAATCATCATGCCTTAAAACCAACTTCAGAAAAATCCTTTGGAAAATGTATATTTCAACAACTTCAAAACGAAATATTTAGTATGAAAATGAAATGAATCATAAAGAGGCTCCTCGAGCAAAACATATTTCATAAGTTCAGAGTGAAAGTAGTAAAATCATAAGTAGCCCCTCGGGCGAAATATGTATCATAATCCGCCCCTCGGGCATGCCTCACAGTCACTCATAATCAGCCCCTCGGGCATACCTCACCATCACTCGTAATCAGTCACTCATCACCTCACAGTCACTCATGCGTCCCAATCGCTCGTCACTCGGCACTCGGTGCGCTCACTGGGGTGTGTGCAGACTCCGGAGGGGCTCTTTCAGCCCAAGCGCTAATATCAAGCCACCTCGTGGCGTATCATATCCTCACAATGAGGACCTCGACCTCACTCAGCAGAACCTCTCAAAAAGGCCCTCAGGCAAATCAATAAAACAGGGTACTCGACCCAAGATATAATTTTTAAATCTCAAGTAGTGTAAACCAGGATGAGTTTCAAAAATAGTAAGCACAATGTGACTGAGTGAAATCATCATAAATAGTGAGGAAAACAACAGTAAAAAGACCCCAAGGGGTCTAAACGGATCGGAACGAGGCCCCAAACACGGCTTATAAAGGTTTTGAGTAAAATATGCAGCTCATTAGTTGTCGTGGAGACGGCCTATTCCAATCCAAAAATCAGTGCGCGCCACATACTCATCATCCGACATGTGCGCCATTCTAAAATCAGTGAGAAATATGTAGTCCGGGGTTTCATACCCTCAGGACAAGGTTTATAACCGTTACTTACCTCTACCAGGCCACAACACAAGTCTGCTATCCTCTTGCCCCTCGAATTGGCTCCCGATTACTCTGAATCTAGCCAAAACCAGTTTAACATCATTAATATATACTAAAGGAACACAACCCAATCGAAAACTATCGAATTATACAAGAATCTCGAAATTTGGCAAAAACCCGAGCCCCGGGCCCACATCTCGAAATTTGATAAATTTTACATCACTAGAAATCTTGACCTTCCACGATTCTACACATACCAAAAACACCACAATCGGACCACAATTGCCTACCCAAATTGCCAAAAGAATTTTTCAATCCTCCACCCATTTTTCCCAACCTTTACCTACTTTAATCCTTCAATTTACAAGCCTAATACGAAAAAATAGCATAGAAACGACTTTAACAACCCGGGAACTTACCTCCACTGAAGAACCACGAATTTCCTATTCAATTTGCCTTCAAAAGAGGTCCAACCGCATGCAAAAATGGTGGAATGAAAAAAATTTCACGGAGGCCTCTTTTATACTGTTCTGCGCAGCAATTCTGCACCTGCGGACACTTAATCGCACCTACGGACCCGCAACCGCGGTCCCAGGTGCGCACCTGCAAAATCCCACTAACGGACAAATTTTCGCACATGCAGCCACTCCTCCGCCCCTGCGTCTTTGCAGGTGCGACCATCTCTTCGCACCTGCGGATTTCCCTTGCCTAGCCTCCTTTCGCACCTGCGCATGGCCTTTCGTACCTGCGACATCGCACCTGCGGCTAACCTTCCGCAGGTGCGGCCAACACCAGAAACTTACACCACCAGCCATTTGCTGCAATTTTCCAAGTTCAAAACTCCGCCAACCATCCGAAATCAATCCCGAGCCCCTCAGGGCCCCAACCATTCATACCAACACACCCCATAGTATTATTCCAACTTAGTCGAGCCTTCGAAACACCAAAAACAACATGAAAACACCCAAATTACATCAACTTCAAGCCTATGAACTTTGAAACTTCCAAATTTTGCCAACTACGCCTAAACCAACCGAAACACCTCCGATTGACCTAAAATTTTGCACACATACCCAAAATGACCTTACGGATCTGCTCCAACTTCCGGAATCCCATTCCTACCCCGATAGCCTATTTTCCACTGCCGACCGAAAATCGCCAAGAAAACTAACTTTCGCCAATTCAAGCCTAATTCTACACCGGATATCACAACTTCATTCCGAACACACTCCTAAGTCCCAATTTAATCACCTAACGAAGCTATCCGAATCATGAAATACGCATTCCGAAGTCGTTTACCAATAAGTCAACTCTCAGTTGACTTTTTCAACTATTAGGCGACTTTAAGAGACTAAATGCCTCAATTCTCACCATGACCACTCCAGACCCAAACCAACTGACCCAACACAAAAAAACATGCTAGAAATATATGAAAAATACAGAAATGGTTGAAACGAGGTAAATCTCACGGAACGACCGACCGTGTCGTTAAATCCTCCCCCTCTTAAACAAACGTCCGTCCTCGAACGGGTCTAGAAACATACATGGAGTCTTGATTAAGTGAGGATACTTATCCCGCATCTCTCGCTCGGTCTCCCAGGTGGCATCCTCCACCGGCTGCCCTCTCCACTGAACCTTCACTGAAACTATATCGTTAGACCTCAGCTTCCTGAACTGTCGACCCAAAATAGCCACTGGCTCTACCTCATATGAAATGTCACCCTCGAGCTGAACCGTGCTGAAGTCCAAAACATCAGACGGGTCACCAACATACTTCCGGAGCATCGAAACATGGAATACCGGATGAATACTCGATAAACTGGGAGGCATAGCAAGCCTATAAGCCACCTCCCCAACCCTCTGAAGCACCTTAAATGGCCCAATGAACCTGGGACATAAATTTCCCCTCTTCCCGAATCTCATAACACCCTTCATGGGAGACACCTTCAGCAACACCTTATCCCCAACCATGAAAGACACATCCCGGACCTTCCGGTCCGCATAACTCTTCTGCCTAGACTGTGCCATGCGAAGCCGCTCCTGAATCAACTTTGCCTTACCCAACGCATCCTGAACCAAGTCTGTTCCCAATACCCTAGCCTCGCCCGGCTCAAACCAACCAACCGGAGATCTGCACTTCCTACCATATAAAGCCTATACGGAGCCATCTGGATACCCAACTGATAAATGTTATTATATGCAAACTCCGCTAGTGGCAGAAACTGGTCCCATGAACCACCAAAGTCAATCACACAAGCACGCAACATATCCTCCAGAATCTGAATGGTACGCTCCGACTGCCCGTCGGTATGAGGATGAAACGCTGTGCTCAACTCAACCTGAGTACCCAACTCTCTCTGAACGACTCTCCAAAACTAAGATGTGAATTGAGTACCTCTGTCGGAAATGATAGAAACTGGAACCCCATGCAATCAGACAATCTCCCTGATATAAATCTCAACTAACCTCTCCGAAGAATAAGTAGTACCAACAGGAATGAAGTGCGCAGACTTGGTCAGCCGATCCACAATAACCCATATGGCATCAAACCTCCTCGAAGTCCGTGGGAGTCCAACTACGAAGTCCATGGTGATCTGCTCCCACTTCCACTCCAAAATATCAAACCTTTGAAGCAATCCACCTGGTCTCTGGTGCTCATACTTGACCTGCTGGCAGTTGAGACACCAAGCCACAAACTCAACAATATCTTTCTTCATACGCCTCCACCAATAATGCTGCCTCAAATCCTGATACATCTTTGCGGCACGCGGATGGATGGAATACCGCGAACTATAGGCCTCAGCTAGAATCAAATCTCGAAGCCCATCTACATTGGGCACGCAAATCCGGCCCTGCATCCTCATGACCCCATCATCACCAATAACCACATCCCTGGAATTACCGCGACGGACCTTGTCCTGAAGAATAAGCAAATGTGGATCATCATACTGACGTGCTCTAATCTGATCGTAAAGAGAAGACCTAGAGGCTACACAAGACAACACCCGCGGGGGATCTAATAGATCCAATCTCACCAACTGACCCGCTAAGGCCTGAAAATCAAGGGCTAATGTCTGCTCTACTATTGGAAGGTAGGCTAGACTCCCCAAACTCTCTACTCTGTGACTCAGGGCATCAACCACTACATTGGCCTTCCCCGGATGATATAAGATAGTGAGGTCATAATCCTTGAGAAGCTCTAACCATCTGCTTTGACGCAAATTCAAGTCCTTCTGCCTCCAGATACTGCAAACTACGATGATCAGTGAAAATCTCACACTGCACTCCATACAAATAATGCCTCCAAATCTTCAAGGCATGAGCAATGGAAGCTAACTCAAGATCGTGCACTGGATAATTCTTCTCGGTGCACCTTAACTGTCTAGAGCGTAGGCAATCACCCTACCGTTCTGCATCAATACCTCTCCCAAACCAACTCTAGAAGCATCACAATAGACGGTGTAAGAACCCGAACCAGTAGGCAAAACTAGTACCGGAGCTGTAGTCAATGCTGACTTGAGCTTCTGAAAGCTCTCCTCACACTCATCATACCATCTGAATGGAGCACCCTTCTGGGTCAATCTAGTCAAAGGCGAAGCAATAGAAGAGAATCCCTCCACAAAGCGACGGTAATATCCCGCCAAACCAAGGAAACTCCTAATATCTGTAGGTGAGGACGGTCTGGGCCAACTCTGCACCGCCTCTATCTTCTTCGGATCAACCTGAATACCCTCACTAGACACCACGTGCCCCAAGAAAGCTACCGAACCAAGCCAAAACTCACACTTGGAGAATTTTGCATAAAGCTTCTCCTCCCTCAACCTTTGTAACACAACTCTCAAATTCTAGTATGCTCTCCCTGGCTACGAGAATAAACCAGGATGTCAATAATGAACACAATGATGAAAGAATCAAGGTAAGGCTGAAACATGTTGTTCATCAATTGCAGGAACGCAGTTGGGGCATTGGTCATCCCTAATGACATAACTAAGAACTCATAATGACTATATCAGGTCCTGAAAACAGTCTTCGGAATGTCAGAATCCCGAATCTTCAACTGATGATACCCAGATCTCAAGTCAATCTTGGAAAACACTCTGGCTCCCTGAAGCTGGTAAAACAAATCATCAATGTGGGGCAAGAGATAACGATTCTTCACCGTAACTCTGTTCAGCTTCCAATAATAAATACACATACGCATGGACCCATCCTTCTTCTTCACGAACAACACCGGTGCACCCTAAGGTGACACACTAGGCCGAATGAACCCCTTATCTAGGAGTTCCTGAAGCTGCTCCTTCAATTCCTTTAGCTCCGCTGATGCCATGCGATAAGGTGGAATAGAAATAGGCTAGGTGTCTGACACCAAGTCAATACCAAAATAAATATCACTGTCAGGTGGCATGCCTGGCAGGTCTGCAGGAAACACATCCGGAAAGTCACGGATCACAGGAACTGAATCAATAGCGGGACTCTCACCACTGACATTCCTCACAAAGGCCAAATAAGCTAAACACCATTTATCAACCATGCTCTGAGCCTTCAGGTAGGAAATCACCCTACTAGGCATATACTCAGAATAACCTCTCCACTCGACCCTCGGACACCCTAGCATAGCTAAGGTCATGGTCTTGCGTGACAATCAAGAACAGCATGGCACAGAGATAACCAATCGATGCCCAATATCACATCAAAATCGACCATGCTGAGTAACAGTAGGTCCACTTGGGTCTCCAGACCCGCAATAGATATCATGCACGACCGATACACACGGTCCACAATAACAGTATCTCCTACTGGAGTCGACACATGAACAGAGGTGACTAGTGACTCACGGGGCACATCCAAAAAATGGGAAAAATATGAAAAAACATAGGAATATGTAGAACCAGGTTCAAATAAAGCCAAGGAATCTCGGCAACAGACTGAGACAATACCTACGATCATTGCATCTGAGGCCATAGCATCTGGCCTGGCTAGAAATGCATACATGCGAGCCTAACCTCCCCCTGCTCGACCTCCCCCTCTAGGGTGACCTCTGGCTGACTGACTACTACCCCTGGCTGTCTGGGCGGGTGCTGAAGTAACTGGAGTTGAAGTCGAGGGTTGGCCCCTCTGCCGAGAAGATCCACCGAAACGGCAGGGACACTGCCTCCACACGTGCCCGAACTCTCCACACTCAAAGCAACTCCCTGGAGCTGGAGGCGGGGACTGATAGAAACCCCTAGCACCCGAACGGCCACTGGAAGACTCATGCATAGAAGAACTCTGAACTGGGGGTGCTCGAGCTGCACTCTGAGCTGGGAGGGCACCAAATGAAGTACGGCCTGACTGAGAACCACGGGGACCATGCCCTGAAGATGCACCACTATATGTTGGGCGGCCTGACTAAGGAGGCCTGAATGAACGGTCCCTACCCTGTTGAAACTTCCCTTAAAGGGAGCACCACTAGAACTGCCCGAACCACGAGGCCTCTTGGCCTCCCTCTCCTCCCTCTCCTGGCGGCGAACAACCATAATATCTCAAGCTATGTCAACAACCTGCTCGAATAAAGCACCCGATACTCTCTCCCGAGTCATAAATAGTCAAAGCTGATAAGAAAGATAATCTACAAACCTCCTCACCCTCTCCCTATCAGTAGGGACAATTTCAGAAGCATGCCTAGCCAAATCGGAAAATCTCATCTCGTACTGAGTAACTGATAACTCTCCCTAGCGCAGCTGCTCAAACTGCCTGTGATGCTCCTCTCTGTGGAACTAAGGAACATACTTCTCCAAAAAGATCGTGGAGAACTGCTGCCAGGTGAGAGGTGCTGAACCAACCGGCCTACGCCTCTCGAATGACTCCCACCAAGTAAAGGCAGCACCTGCAAACTGAAATATAACAAATGAGACCCCACTGGTCTCCAAAGTACCGTAATACGTAGTATCCTCTGGCACTTATCTAGAAACCCCTGGCATCCTCGCCCTCTATACCGCTGAAAGTCAGAGGCTGAAGTCTGCTGAACCTCTCCAACCTGCGCTGCTCGTCCTCATGCATATCAGGGACCACATAATCCTGGGCCGGAGGAACTGGCTAAGCTGGGGCTGCTCCTAGTGCCTGAATACCCCGTGTAGCCAGCTCAGGTGCTCGGGCAGTTGGAGTCTGATTGCCTTCCCCGGCCTGAGCTGTGGTGGCAGAAGAAGACATGGCGACTGCCAAACTGGTTCACACTGTCAATATCTGAGACATGGTCTCCTGAAGACCCGGAATAACCATAGGCAATGTCGGTGCCTAAGCCTGTCCTGCTGAACACCATCGGCGGGAACCTGATCCTGATCGATAGAGGGATCCTGTGGTACTGTCCCGGCTGCTGTGCGGGCTGGTCCCGTACCTCTACCACGGCCTTGACCTCTCGCTGGTCTAGCTGGCGTCTGGTCACTCTGATTGGTATGGCGTGTCCTCACCATCTGTGAGAGAATGAACACGTAATTTCAGACTTCAAGAATCAATAGATCAGCACGAAAGAGTTCAAGAAAGATACAAAATGTTACCTAAAAGATCGGTAGACTCCCGAAGATAAGTACAGACGTCTCTGTACCGATCCGCAAGACTCTACTAAACCTGCTCATGACCGTTGAGTCCTATGTAACCTAGGCTCTGATACCAAACTGTCACAATCCCAAAACCTAAACCAGCCATGATGGCGTCTATCGTGGAACTAGGCTAGCCAATAACCACATGTTTACAATTCCTTTCAAAATCCCAATCCAATTTCAAGCATTTCATAAAATATACAGAGTTTACTAAATACAATAGGCCAATAAACTGTGCAACCAACCCCAAAACCCGAAGCCAACATGTCATGAGAATCTAAGAAAAATAAGCCAAAGATATACTTATTATAATACAAAGCCTCAGAATAAAAATCTAGATACAACAAGAAGGGAAAACAGAGATGCTGCGGACGCTGAACAACTACCTCTATATCCCGCACTCCGGCTCCGCACGGAAAAGATAGCTAATGCTCGGTATCTGCACCTGAATCTGCACACAGGAGTGCAGGGAGTAATGTGAGTACGCTAACTCAGTAGTATTGAAAATAAATCAAGTCAAAGCGGTGAGGAAACACATAAAAATCAATGTCATCAATTCACAATATGCACAACCTTACTTTCCAACCGTATAAACATAGATATATGAAATCATCATGCCTTAAAACCAACTTCAGAAAAATCCTTTGGAAAATGTATATTTTCAACAACTTCAAACCGAAAGATTTAGTATGAAAGTGAAATGAATCATAAAGAGGCCCCTCGGGCAAAACATATTTCATAAGTTCCGAGTGAAAGTAGTAAAATCATAAGTAGCCCCTCGGGCAAAACATGTATCATAATCAACCCCTCGAGCATGCCTCACAGTCACTCATAATCAGCCCCTCGGGCATACCTCACCATCACTCGTAATCAGTTACTCAGCACCTCACAGTCACTCATGCCTCCCAATCGCTCGTCACTCGGCACTCGGTGCGCTCACTGTGG
This sequence comes from Nicotiana paniculata, assembly GCA_005239505.1. NCBI lineage: Eukaryota > Viridiplantae > Streptophyta > Magnoliopsida > Solanales > Solanaceae > Nicotiana > Nicotiana paniculata. The sequence continues at coordinate 28,335 of MDKI01086396.1, forward strand.
GTGTGTGCAGACTCCGGAGGGGCTCCTTCAGCCCAATCGCTATTATCAAGCCACCTCGTGGCGTATCATATCCTCACAATCAGGCCCTGGGCCTCACTTAGCAGAACCTCTAAAAAAGCCCCTCAGGAAAATCAGTAAAACAGGGTACTCGACGCAAAATATCATTTTTAAATCTCAAGTAGTGTAAATCAGGCTGAGTTTCGAAAACAGTAAGCACAATGTGACTGAGTGAAATCATCAATAAATAGTGAGGAAAACAGCAGTAAAAAGGCCCCAAGGGGTCTAAACAGATCTGCACGAGGCCCCAAACACGGCTTATAACCCAAATATTTCAACAATCTTTAGAACATAATTTAACATAAGGTTTTGAGTAAAATATGCAACTCATTAGTTGCCGCGGAGAGGACCTAGTCCAATCCAAAAATCAGTGCGCGCCACATACTCGTCATCCGACATGTGCGCCATTCTAAAATCAGTGAGAAATATGTAGTCTGGGGTTTCATATCCTCAGGACAAGTTTTATACCCATTACTTACCTCTACAGGGCCACAACACTAGTCCGCTATGCTCTTGCCCCTCGAATTGGCTCCCGATTGCTCCGAATCTAGCAAAAACTAGTTTAACATCATTAATATATACAAAATGAACACAACCCAATCGAAAACTATCGAATTATACAAGAATCTCGAAATTCGGCCAAACTCGAGCCCCGGGCCCACGTCTCGGAATTCGATAAATTTTACATCACTAGAAACCTCGACCTCCCACGATTCTACACATACCAAAAACACCACAATCGGACCACAATTGCCTACCCAAATTTCCAAAAGAATTTTCCAATCCTCCACCCATTCTTCCCAACCTTTACCTACTTTAATCCTTCAATTTACAAGAAACGGCTTTAACAACCGGGGAACATACCTCCACTGAAGAACCACAAATTTCCTCTTCAATTTGCCTTCAAAAGAGCTCCAACCGCATGCAAAAAATGGTGGAATGAATAAAATTTCATAGAGGCCTCTTTTATATTGTTCTGCCAGCAATTCCGCACCTACGGACCCGCACCTGGCAAAATCCCGCTAACGGACCAATTTTCGCACCTGCGACCACTCTTCCACACCTGCGTCTTTGCAGGTGCGGCCATCTCTTCGCACCTGTGGATTTCCCTTGACTAGCCTCTTTTCTCACCTGCGCATGGCCTTTCTCACTTGCGACATCGCACCTGCGGCTACCTTTCCGCAGGTGCGGCCCACACCAGAAACTTACACCAGCAGCCATTTGCTGCAATTTTCCAAGTTCAAAACTCCGCCAACCATCCGAAATCAATCCCGAGCCCCTCGAGGCCCCAACCAAACATACCAACACACTCCATAGCATTATTCCAACTTAGTCGAGCCTTCGAAACACCAAAAACAACATGAAAACACCAAAATTACATCAACTTCAAGCCTATGAACTTTGAAACTTCCAAATTTTGCCAACTACACCGAAACCAACCGAAACACCTCCGATTGACCTGAAATTTTGCACACATACCCAAAATGACCTTACGGACCTGCTCCAACTTCCAGAATCCCATTCCGAATCCGATAGCCTATTTTCCACTGCCGACCGAAAATCGCCAAAAACTAACTTTCGCCATTTCAAGCCTAATTCTACACCGGACATCACAACTTCATTCCGAACACACTCCTAAGTCCCAAATCACCTAACAAAGCTATCCGAGTCATGAAATCTGCATTCCGAGGTCGTTCACCAATTAGTCAACTCTCAGTTGACTTTTTCAACTATTAGGCTACTTTAAGAGACTAAATGCCTCAATTCTCACCATGACCACTCCGGACCCAAACCAACTGACCCAACACAACAAAAGTACACTAGAAATATATGACAAATGCAGAAATGGGGGAAACGGGGTAAATCTCATGGAACGACCGGTCGGGTCGTTACATAGGCTGAACAAGAAGCTACTGAATTAAAGATAGACTAATAAGAAAATAAAATAAAGAAGCTAGCACACAGAGCTACTAAATACATAAATGAATGTGCATAATAATAGGGGGAAAGATAGGACATATGCAACGAATAGTGAAAGAAGGAAGAATTTATACATAATTAAAAGGAAAAGGGAAAATGTTATCAGTTATTAAAAACCAAATGTCAAATATCCAAATATCAAATAAACTCCACCCCCTCCCCCCAAATAAAAATAAGTATTGTCCCCAATGCTGAACAAAATAGGAATAAGGAAGGGTAAGAGTGAAAAGGACTACCTATGTGATCTTGAAAAACTCTGTTTCCATAACAACGTCACCACCCTTAGTCTCCTCAACTGGATCTCATCATCCTAGGCTTTGGGAGTAGGTGGGTTGGTGAACATATGTCGCACCGCCTCAGCAGTGTCGGCAGCCAGGTCTAACTCCTCAGACTTGCCAGCTAGTGTTGCTGATGCTAAAGGTTCTGCTGGATCTACTGGTGCTTCTGGATTAGTGCCCATCAGCATGTCAAATAGAAGGTCCCTAGCGGTTGCTATATTTTTCACTTCTTTCCTCAGTATCTCTACTGCCTTCTTGGATCCTTGGGATTTTCTCATCCTCTTTACCTGCTTACCGAGCTCCTCAATCACTTCTCCATGTGCCACCAAAGTGTCCATGATGGTCTTCTAGTTCTCCAAAATCTTCTTCAATGTGCCATCCACTGTCGGAGGAATCTGGGGTGCCAGGATAGATTACTGTGCTGAACAATACTGGATAGGCCAGTCAGCTTTGTTGTGGTTGTCTATCCAATTGTTGAGGCTCGCTAGTGTCTGGGAGACTCGCAATGCAGATAATGGCTGAGTGGGCATGGGCATCGACTTCAAAGTCGATGTTGAATGTGCTGATGCTGAAGGACCAGAGGAAGGAGGTGGAGGCATAGCTGTAGCAGCAACATCAGAAGGGTCAGTAGAAGTAGATGGTATGTCAGTTGTTTCAACAGCTACCTTGGTAGGCTCTTCTGACTGGCTGCCGAAGTAGAGGATTGACCCTTCTTCTTTGGGTTTCCATCACCCATCAAGGAGTACCATGAGAATGGCTTCTTCCCGCACCTTGGTATCAAAACTCCTTGGCTCCACACTCGCATCTGTAAGGTACTCAGTTATAATGTTAGGATACTGGTAGGAGCTCTCATCTTGTCTGGGAACCAGAGACATATTGACCGACATTATGGCACCCACATTGATTGGGTACGCGGCCATGATCGAGGCGACGAGCACAACTCACGGAATCGGAAAATTTGTTTCATTCTCGCATGGGTCTATTCTGCTACACACAAACATCTTCCATCCCTTTGCCTAAAAAATCAAGGTTTTCCACTGAATAGGAACCCCTGCTGTGATCCACAGTGGTGGTGGTCCCGGATCTGCCAGAATCTCAGCTAGCCATGGGCGAGCTGCATCGCCCATAGCCAGTTTTTCCAAGTATTGCACTGGATCCACATCCTCCAACCCCAAATATGTGTTCAGGGTGCTCTGGTCGAATCTCACTTTGAAGTTCCTCACTTTCATTGCCTTGGTCCCTTTCTTGATATGCGCCACATTTACGTAAAATTTCTGGACCAAGTGCTCTTTGGCATCCACCACAGCTTAAGTGAACCATGTCCACCCTTTTCTCTCTTTGAATTGCCTCACCACATTTGGGTTGTATCTGTCCAGATCTTTCAACAAAAACTGTCGCTCAAGTGTGAACGATCTTTGCGGACAACATTCTCAGAACCTATTGAATGTAGTCAGGCACACAAATCTATCTTCCAAGACTTTCTTCTTCTTCGACCTCTCAAGGCCGACAACTCTGGTGTCACCCCCCTAGCCATCATCCGGGATGTCATCTACATCTACTATAGGAGCTGGTACTGTAGGGGCCTGTTAGGATGAAGGATCTGAAACCTGACTGTTTCCCTCCAACCCCACAGAAGTACTCTCAGACGATGTGGGCTCACTCCTCAGTCGGTATCTGTCCTGAGGAAACCGTGGTTGGTGATTGTACAACCTGTTATTCTTGCAATGAGTTACCGTCTGATGCTTCCCTAGAAGGGGAATATGAGCTTGATTCAGAGGGTTTCGACTGCCTACCTCGATCTGTTGTGGGCTTCTTTCCTATCACTCTTTGGGGCCGAGGGGTAAAGAACTTTTGGCTCTGCCTCTGGAAGGCTCACCTCTCCCTTTAGACATGTCACCATGGCCACGTGATCTAGCCATATTCTACACACAACAGCAGCCAAAAGTAGTAAAAGTCTGTTATAGTACAAGTACATAATAATAGACAGTTGTGGAACAAACATTACGCGAGATGGGGTAAGTGCGAACCGCAAAATTTAAAAGTGCGATTGCAGGAATTATTATGTGGTCCGCACAATATTGAGTGCGACCACACATTAGAAGTGCGGATCACACATTTTGGAGTGCGTCCACACATTGAAGTCCTTAAAATGGAAACTCTCTGATGCGGCCACACACACTCTTCTGCGGCTGCGGTTGAATTTCTGCAGATCGCACAATTTCAAGTGCGGTCCGCACAATCATGCAATACCAAATACCCTAGCCTATTGATCTGTGTTACGCACAATTCCTTGTGCAGCCGCACAATTCAAAACTTAATCGGGCAGATTCTAGGGTTCCTACTTATACGCACAATTTGAATATGATGGTAACAATTAAACAATTCCAACCAAATACCCATCCCCCATACAACACTTAGAAGTTTACCCGACACAAATTATAGCCCACATGGTCATGAATTTGACAAATGGTCCAACAATAACCTAAGAAATTATAAATGAAATTAATAAAATTGAAAAAGTCTAAAGAGGAATTGAACATACCAGTGATGAAGTGGTGTTAAGGAATGATAAAGGATGATGAAATAAGTGTCAAATGAGTGAATCAGTTGAGTGCACTAATTTTTCCTTGGTTTTAACTTCTCAGAGTTGTAAAGTTTCAACATTGGAATGAGATCCACTATTTATACTTAACGGGAAGGCCAAGGGTTCAAGAGGTGAGTGCAGCCGCATAATTCCTTCTGTGGTTCGCACTCTAATACATGTCTACCTTTTCCCTTCGATGATTCTGCGGTCCGCACAATTACGTGTGCGGTCGCAGGTTTTGGTGCGGACCGCATATTTCCTTGTGCGGCTGCACTTTGGCCATTTTTCTGATAGACAAAATTCAGAGAGTTCGTAGTTTTTGATTTCCAATTGTGCAGGAATGCTATGGCACTTCAAATTTTTGCAGTCCACACAATAAATGTGCAATCCGCACTTTTCCATACTTGGCCAATTTTTCTGAGCATAGTCCCTGAAAAACACACTCATTCCTGCAACACACTTCAAAACCAGTTAGCCCGAAATAAGATCTATCTAAAGAAGAAGAAAAAAATAAGAAAAAGGAGCATGGGTTGCCTCCCAAGAAGTGCCTGATTTAACGCCGCGACACAACGCAGATTATCATCACTTCAAATGAATCACTGCCACTATGTGACCATCATCAGCTTGTCCCAAGTAATGCTTCACCCGGTGACCATTGACTCGGAATACCTCATCATTTTTTGTTTTTCAATTCTAATGCACCAAACATGTGTCACACCCACAATTTCAAAAGGACCATTCCATTTGCATTTCAGCTTTCCGGGAAACATCCTCAATCGTGAGTTGAACAACAACACAAGATCGCCCACCTTGAATTCCCTATTTTTGATGTATCTGTCATGAATGTACTCCATTCTCTCTTTGTACAAGGACGAATGATGCGAGGCTAGAATGCATAATTTAACATGTAATATACCTTACATTTGAGGTGCGTTAATGATAAAAATACACTTTTTGTGTGCTTAATGCTGTTTATTTCATGTGTAGGTGAATTGGAGATGGAAACGGAGCTAAAGGGATGGAAATACGTCGAAAATAGGCAAAAGGAGACACCCGGGCGATAGCCGGGCGACAAAGCCCTACAACCTGACCCTACCTGGCGTTAGCCAGGCCTTAGGGCTGAAACGCCAGCCCTACCCTGGTGTTAGGGTTGAAACACCAGCCATACCCTGGCGTTAGCCAGGCCTTAGGGCTGAAACGCCAGCCCTACCCTGGTGTTAGGGTTGAAACACCAGCCATACCCTGGCGTTAGCCAGGCGCTAGGGTCCAAACGCCCGGGGTCCCAGGTTCGGTCAAATCCGAGTTTTGACGAGTTTAAGTGTTTCCCGGTTGAAATAGAAGTCTCCTACACGGTTAGGGTTTGCCCTAAACATATAAATAGACCCCTAAAACACAACTTAAGTAGATTCGGAAGAGATTCGAAAGGCATTCGAAGGATTCAAGGAGAGAAAACCATTGAAGTTCCAAAACATTGATTTCTACATCTTGTATTCATTACTTTGTATTTCAATTATGCAATTTATTTTAGTTTTGATTCTTATAAACATGAGTAGCTAAATTCTTTAATCTAAGGTTTTGGTAGAACCCGTTGGGGATGGATTTACTGTGATATTAATATATTTTGGTTGATTAATCTCTTTTTGTTCAACTACGTTCTTGTTGTAGTT
>ML309369.1:0-67689 GCA_005239505.1 Nicotiana paniculata
GGTTTTAACCGGTCTGGGCCGGGCCGGTTACGGGTCAACCCGGCCCGTTAGACACCCTTAGATCTATCTATTAACTGGAGGAGTATAATCAATGATTCTGCTAGACCATTTTGAGTATGAACATGACCAACTGGATGCTCAACTTTTATTCCAGTGGCCATACAATAATTGGTAAAGGCCTGAGATGTAAATTCACCAGCATTATCAAGACGAATTGTCTTAATTGCATAATCTGGAAATTGTGCTCTTAACCTTATTATTTGGGTCAACAATCTTGCAAATGCCATATTACGAGTTGACAATAAGCACACATGTGACCATCTTGTAGATGCATCTATCAAGACCATAAAATACTTGAATGGTCCGCATGGAGGGTGTATATGCCCACATATATTACCTTGTATACGTTCTAGAAATGCAGGGGAATTAATACCCAACTTTAAATGCTGATGATTTAGTAACCAATTTTCCTTGAGAACAAGCAGCACAAGAGAATTCCTTAAATTGAAGAATCTTCTTGTTCTTCAATGTGTGCCCATTTGAATTCTCCATTATTCTGCGAATCATGTTAGAACCGGGATGGCCTAACCGGTCATGCCAATGATAAAATTATTAGAAGTAGTAAACCTTTTATTTACTATGGCATATGATTCAACCACACCAATGTTTGTGTGGTACAATCTAGAAGAAAATGTGGATAACTTTTCGTGCACACATTCCCCCCCCCCCCCCCCCNTTCCTTCGTTAGAGGTCTCAACATGATAGCCATTTTGGCGAATAGCTTTGAATCTCAACAAGTTTCTTTGAGGCTTACTACAATATAATGTATTACTAATAGTTAATATCGTTTCTCCATGTAGTAATAAGGCCTCTCTTTCAGAGCCCTCAATTAACTTTGTACTATCAGATATTGTATTAACATATGCCTTTTTCTTAACCAAATAAGAGAAAAAATTCTTTGCTCTTAATATTGTGTGAGTTGTAGCACTATCCAAAAGACATAAATCTTCATTACTCATCATGGATCCAATTGAGACTGAGAAATTTTATTTTCTTCATAAAAAAAAAGTACACAAAGAGAAATACAGAAAAAACTAACAATAATATACGACAACTTAAGTACTACTTGAACATAAAAATAACTTTAGAACGAGACAAAAAAAATACTGAAAATAAAAATAACAACATAATTTCATTCCCCAAAAATGATCAAACTTTAGTTTTGATCTCCAAAGAAGTCTTCAACTTCCAAATGAGTAAGATAATCGAGGCCTTCAAAATCATCATCATTCAAAGCAAGATTTGTCTCGGCATTGTCATCATTTTTGTTTGAAGGCCCTGCCTCAAAATCATTTTTAAATGTCAAGTGAGACTCCATTGGGGAATTAACAGAAGATGCTCCAACATTATTTGCCTTTCTTTTGATGGAGTTTTAATAAAGCCTGACAAAATGCTCAGGTGTACGGCATTCAATTTTTCAATGACCTTTCATGCCACATCGGTGGCAGTTACCGCTTTTGCTTCTTGAAGGATTGTTTTGAGAACCCATATTGTTCTCTCGTTTGCCATGACCACCATGATGACGATTATTATATCGTCTCTTACCATTGCTATGCCAACGTACATTCATATGGCCATGATTATCATTTTGCCTTTTTCTAGACTTATCACGTCTAGCTGCCATATTCGCTTCAGGAAGCGGACCTGACCCTGTGGGACGGACTTCATGATTTTTCAGCAAAAGGGTATTATGTTGCTCAGCCACCAGAAGGCATGAGATCAATTCAGAATACTTTTTAAAACCCCTTTCACAGTATTGTTGTTGTACCATATTTGAGGCATGAAAAGTCGTAAGAGTCTTTTCCAACAAATCCTCATCATTCATAACATCACCACATAATTTCAACTGGGAAGTTAATCGAAATACAACAGAGTTATACTCACTTACGGTCTTAAAATCTTGCAACCGTAAGTGCATCCACTCATATCGAGCCCTTGGCAATACCGTAGCCTTAAGGTGATCATACCTTTCCTTCAGGCCAGTTCACAATTCAAGTGGATCTTTTACTGTTAAATATTCAACCTTTAAACCTTCATCCAAATGACGACGAAGGAAAATCATGGCCTTCGCTTTGTCCTGGCTCGATGCCTCATTACCCGGAGTAATGGTGTCACCAAGGCCTTTAGCGGCTAAATGAATCTCAGCATCGAGAACCCATGATAGGTAATTCTTTCCAGAAATATCAAGTGCCACAAACTCAAGCTTTGACAAATTCATCATAGTGAAAATTATCAAAGAAGATAAATAAATTAGAAATAATTAAGATAATAGTGAAAATAAATAAATGGATAAATGCATTACGAATGTTTAAACTGTGTTTTCATAATACATATAGTGGTAATGATGACCTTAATATATTTATTAGTACTTATGCAGATTTCAGAACGTAAAGTTACGTATTTTATCAAACCACAGTTTCTATAAATGAAGACAATATATTGATAATAATATAGGTTTAAGGTGATGACTTATAGCAATCTATCATGTTTGTCCACAGTGTACTGTGATTCATATTGATTCGTAATGATCACTTATCACGATAACAATTTGACTTAATTCACATAGTACAATATCACTAGAAATGGCAAGAAGAGAAGAAGAAATGTAGAAGATAACGTGTTATACCTTTCGGATGAAGAATTGCACCTAACTTTGGAGAAGGTTAGAGTCGTGCTGATAACGTCTTAAAAAATATAGCTCAAAGTAACAATATAAAGCAAGAAGATAAGTAGAATAAGATAAGAAGAGATAACTTTATTATTCCATCAAGTGTTCAAGTGTATCCCATATCACATTTTCATGCCTCTATTTATACTATTACATTGAAAGTTACAAAAGAATTGTCTTAAACATGACATTAACCTTTGAGATCATGGGAAGATATTATGGAGGTGTGGGAGTTACAATCATAAAAGTGATAAGTAGTGGGAAGTTATTTACATCATGGGCGAGAGTAGTGGACATCCATAATTACCTTAGGTTTTACAACAAAATGATCCTTTCAAATGTTGAAATTTGGATTTTCGTGAACCTTTTAATCTCAAAAAATTTCTATCATTCAGTAATTCGTTGAGTTTTTAAAAAGCAAAAAAAGTCCATAGAGTAATGTTTAAATAATAAGTCTCTAATTTAATTCGAATGAATAGGATCCGTCTATCTTTAATCAAAGATTTCAGGACAGTGCAAGAAGTACCAAGTGAGCGAGCTATACTAAATTTGAACGGGCTAAAATGAGCTTAATCAATAGGTGATGGGGTCATCAATCGGACCAAAGCTTTCTTGGGTTAAATGGATTGATTCAAGATGAGTAAAATAATACTTAGGTCATAATCTAATCAAACTTACTCTAGCCAAGTTTTAGCTAAACTATTTGACTCCGAAATAAAACTTTTTCCTATTATGGGTATATCTAAAATATCAAACAAAAGTTTCAAAAATATTTTGATAAATTTTCTTATGCGACCACCCATTAAAATATGACCCCCAAATTTGACGCGTCGTTTTCTCGTGGGTGTTTGATAAAAAATATGACTCTTAGTTCAAATAATTAAATTTATATAATTATGGGTTAAATTTAGTTAACAATAATATTTTTATATGTAATTTTTGAGGGTTTGGTAAACGTCAGATAAATCTGGTCGAATAGTTATAACAATATGCAATAATTATTCCAAAAAGCATGAGTAATAATGTAGCATTTAATAACAATGAATAACAATAAATGACACTTAAGTAAATAAGAAGAATGATTCACCCAATAAATGATGAGCTAGATGGTTGTTTCTCCGGACAATAATGAGTGAATAATATAATTCGAATTATTTTCGATTCGGATGGATAAGTATAGAATAATATAAACAAGAATCTTAATAAAAAAGTGGTGTTTGTATCTTAGTAAGAGAGAGAGGGGATCTTTTTGTCCAAGGTATGTCTTACAAATGAATATCATATGCCTCATATCATTGTCTTTTTTTCTATTTATATGAGACATATTCCTAATAAATCCTAATAGTACAAGTGCAGAGAATATCCACTAGAATATTCTCCTTAATATCCTATTTCGAAAACTAGCTGTTTCGGCTTTATCAACGGTGTTCGACCTCGACCATTATTGACATCTCAACCAAGGCTCTGGTCGACTCTTCAACTATGAGTGTTGTTGCTTCCTGGTCCACCTCAACTTACGACAACTCAACAATTCTTTCCTTAGTGTTATTTATCTTAAATATTCCAGGACAGATTTTGACCCATATAGTAGACTAATTTGGCCATTTCTATATATGGTGTAAATTTAAATTAATTGAAGTAGTTTATAAATATTGGATACTTAATGAATATATAAAAAAGTAGGATTATTTTCAAAGAAATAGGTGGCTGTCTTGATGAAGGAAATGATAACCCTCGTTGGGGGTTGCTTTGGAAAAGGATAGAGGCGTTGTGGATCGTTGGATCGAGAGATAGGTGAAGAAGACGGTTATAACTATGGTTCTATGTATTAGTTAGTATTTAAGTTGAATAAATCAAAGTTATCGACGAATAAACTAAAATATAAAGGAGAAAACCGAAATATATAAAATATAATTAGGTATGATATTGATATACTGTATCTGCATCTGTCCACGTTAATTGATGTTTTGATTGTTTTTACACATATTAAGGAATCTACCTATTAGCATTAATCAACAATAAAATTGACCATATTAACCTTAATTTTTTTTTTTTAAAATTATAACAAATACTCCTAGGCTCTTTATCCCAAGGCAACTTTGAAAAAAATAGGCTAATTTCTTCTTGATATCTGAAAAAAAATCAAATATTATGGACCACAAAAATACAAAAAAAATAAAATTAAAGTGAATTGAAGGGAGCATTATTTTAAGAAATCAAATACCAAAATATATAATCAAAATATCTAAATACTATACTGTACTGACACACAAACATCCTAATAAGCATAAGAGAGAGAGAGAGAAAAAGTAGTGAAATAAAGTTTGGTATAATTGTGAGATATCCTATGGGATTAGTTATCGAACATACTATATGGAATAATTAATCAGACCACTTTTTGTGTAAAAATTAACTAATATTCAAATCAAATATGATAAAAAGTTAATTTTAACCCGAAATTATTATCATTATCCCATATACCAAATCATCCAAGATGATGAGTTGAGTTGTCCTGTCCGCCCGTCGTATTGGGAGAAGTGTCACTTTCCGGCTTTATGGCGTCAAACTTTGTACATACAAACATAGATATGTCGACACTCTCTTGCTGTCGTCTTCGTCTTCACAAACTCACACAACACCGCAAATCCACTTAATTCTCTTCTTTGTCCATTTCCAGTTTACCATGTCGTGTTTTGTCATCTCACCTTCCACCAAATTCATTCTCCTAATAAATACGACAAAAATAAAACTTAAAAATACAGGAAATTGAACTTTGTCTCCAAGCTTCACTTAGACATGTCAAATTTACTCCATAAATTTCTCTTTTTGATTTATTGCTTCATGCTCATGCATTATAAATTTTCTTTGAAGTCTTTAACTCTACCATTTTTTGAACACTATCTAATACTAAGAAGCAGAGACGGGTCTAGCATTTTTAAAATATAGTTGCACTACTAAAAAAAAAGGAAAAGAAAAGTATTTAAGTGTGAATTGATCCTTGTTCCCCCGGGTAAATAGCTAAGCATTCAATCAAGTACGCTATTTGGTCTCGTTTTAGTATGGGTGTCAACAAATAATATTAGACTAATTTTATAAAATATAAACATAAAATGCGAAGTCTAAAAGAACAAATCTTTGTTATATACATTTAAACCTCTATTGTTCTTTATTGAGAAATCGAAAAAACTACACATGATTTTCTGAGGCCAATTCACATGGTGTTTAATGTAATTCTACGATACTTATAGAACTTGGGGGCTTTATCAGCTGACCATTTATTTTCTTTAATAATATAATGTTATTTTGTTGAAAAAAAATATAATTATTATATGCTCTTTGATCCTTAATATGTGTCACTTCATTATTATTTGGATGCACAATGAAGGCAAAAAATTGTTTTATTCTTTATTCTTTTCTGTCCATGTAGTAATAGTAATATTCCACAAATTAGTGGAAGTCGACATTCTCTGCGCACTCAGTTATGCAGATCAAAAGAACTTAATTAGCAATTAACTTTATCATTTGGCATGAGATGATGTGGTTCAAAACACCAAAAAGTAATATATATATATATATATATATATATATATATATATATATATATATATATATATATATATATATATATATATATATATATATATATATATATATATATATATATATATATATATATATATATGTATAGTGGTCATTTTGGATCAATGATTTTCTTTTAAATAACGAAACTTCAATATCTCTTTTTCTTTAATGGGATAGTAATCGACTAATCATGTACTGAGAAACATGGCCCTTCAGTTTGATAAGAACCTCGTCGACAGAGATGGGTCCAGACTTTGAAGTTTATGGATTCCTATAACGATCTCAAGTTAGTAACTGGGTTCACAATCAAATATTTATAGATATTTAATAATTTTTTAATACATATATGATAAGGAAACAAAAATAAATAAGGAATATTCTAGATTTGTATATTTCCTATGTTATTTAGGAGTAGGTTACAATTAATTAATACAAGGACTGTACAAAAGTTACAGAATTCCCGGGAACCCGCACATTGCCTTCTAGATCTGCCACTACTCATCGAGGCTTATTTCTCTTTAATTATAAACTACAAGTAGAGATTTTCTAATCCTAAATTTAACATTATAAGCCATGTCAAGTGCTAAGTGAATTGAATTTTCCAACTAAAATTTTGGTACTAGCTTATTTTCTATTAAGCAATGAAAGACGAGTCCTATGCATTCAAGGTAATTTAACATTTCTACCCTACAAGATCAATACAACAATTTTAGATAAGTTCTTTTTTTTGGAATCCAGGAAAACCCGCTGCCGCTACAACCTTTGTTCTTCGGGTGAGCACTCTGTGTGCACTGGGTAAACCTCCTCACTGTGTAATAGCATACAAATCATACAGAAAATATAAACCGCACTAGACAAGCTATATGTGATAGCCCCGATCCAGAAAGTATTGAGGGAGAATCGATTTCAAGTCATATGTATGAATGACCACCATCGAAATCAACTGGCCACAAGTTGTACCATATATACATTCGGAAAATTTGCACTTTTCTATAGTAGGACGAAAATTGCATTGACATTAGCCATTACCATTATAAATTTAAAGAAAAAGCTTAGATCTCGTAGGAGCAATTAAATACAAGTATAGCTCTTGTAGACAAAACCTCACATCCAATCGCATAAGGCTAACAAATAACTCTTTGCGTTACCATTTTTGGCATCAGCATGCGTTAAAAAAGACCCCGTATTATACAAAGCATCTCTTATTTATGCAGGATAAAAATTGATTCGGGGAAGGACCGTACCTAAGGGTGTAATATAAACACTTATTCTAATGTAAGTATTAGCGATTTCTTCAACGGTTTAAACCCGTAATGTATAAATCACACGAAAATAAATTTACTATTACCCTAAAGCTCCCTTCAGAATGCAACACTTGACTTATTTAATTAAACATTCTTGTCACGAGCCATTTTTCTTTAATAAGCTAGGTCACATTTAATTAGATATCATCCATGTCATGAAAGATTTTGCTCAAAGGGGTGGAAAATTCAAGATATATTCCGTCTCTTAGTCATACCAAAGGCCATATTTGGAAATGCAGTCTAAGAAAGATATCACCTTTATGTAAACATAATATTATCTTAACTTGTGACGGAGAATTTAATAGTAATCAAAATGCAATCACTATCACACGTAAGGCCATATATTACCATTACATGCAACTAAAGCATTCCAAATTAAGATTTAAATTTAATAGATTTAATTTGTAATTTATTACCATTAAAAACAAGTCATTACACTTTTAAATTATGAATTCTAAATTTAAAATTTATTTTGACTTTTTGCGATTTTCCACATACACACATATGTCTCGTGTTGAAAAATGATGAACTCAGTGAAACCCATTGATTATATGCTCTATCCGCATATACCCGAGAAATAAATTTCTCGAATAGACAAGGAAGAAATATTTAGCAACATGGAACACTCAATAAGAGTCCTTGGCCATTTCTATCTTACTCGATATAATTGACCTAACGTGAATGCGAGACGTTTTGTGTATCGAATTGTTCTTTAACTTCTAAGAAACGCTTCAAGGTAATTCAATACCTGTATATGTTATTCATCAACTTATTATCTTTGAAATTATTATTAAGAATTAAGAGATATTCTTATCGTTGATGGAATCCTCTTGCATCTAAATAATATGAGAACCGAATTTTATTTGGGCATCTTGAGGATGAAAAGGAAATAATAGACCAATGATAGGATTTATTTTGGGACTTCTTGAGGATGAAAATGATATAATTGACCAAATAGCTGGGATTTTCATTATCTTATAAAAGAAGAAAGCATATTGTGATTATTGATCGATGAAATGGGCCCTGAGAATAGAGGAGCATGAATTATTGGTCCTCCAACCCTATTTATTTGCCAATCGGATACATATATATTATAAGTTAAAAATTATAAATGACTTAATTAATTTGGATAACTCCAAAACACCTCCCCTATAGAGACTCATACATATTATCTCATAGCCAAAGGGTAAAATCGGATGCTTCATTGTATGTTTGGTTGAATAGTTGGGTTATCAATATTTGTAACAAGATATTTCGAGTTTGAGCCATGTGAATAAAGTATTTTTTGGCCGAAAGCATTTTACTCCGTTTGTGAATTTTCTCAGGCATGAAGTTGAATTAGTTTGATCATGGACTTTACTTGAACTCAAATCTCTTTGACTTTCAACCCATCTTTGTCCGGCCAGCTCATAACAAAATGTTAGACCAGTCTCAGGGCTAACACAATCGAATTGGTTGAGGAAAAGAAAAACCTAGGGACCACTCACTCCCGACCCCAAAAGCGGAAACCCCCGGTTGTCGAAGGCTGTTTTGTTCGGCAAGACACGCTCGTACTATTTTCTTGTTGTTGCGATCTCAATACAATTCTGGCTATCCTCTCTCTTCTTTTGCGTGCAGTCCGGGATTAAGCCCATGATGTTTTAATCTCGGAAAAATCACCAACCAAAAACGTCAATTTCATAATTATATCTGATGAATTTCGATCTAGTTTTATTATAGTTCAAATTATGCATACTTACAACTTACAAGTATATGGCATTGCTTTCTATTGATGATTCAATAGATCATATCGGTCTTCTTATCATTTTGTACTTTAGACGAGGTAAAGTAAGATTATACAATCGATTTAACTACGTCAAAAATGAACGATAATTTATGTGTGCCGACGCTATCAACAATTTAGTGTTCGAAATAGCTGAAATATATGTTCTTTTTGGTGTTCACAAACCATAATCAGAAGGAGCAATTTACATAGAATATAAAAATTTAAAGATTTATTTATATTTTTCACAACTGCTTTTACAAAATTACTTTTAGTACAATTTATTTTAAAATCTTACCTTTTTAATTAAATTTTTTACAACTTTTCATATCGTAAAATTTCTCCCTTGAGATTCTCTCACTTAAAAAGACATCTCTTTCTAATTCTCTCACCTAACGTATCTATTACTATTAATTTCTCCAATAAAATATATTCCAGTATATCACAAGCGTCAATCCTCCTCTTTTTCGTCCCGTATATTATGTGTAGGTCAGCATAGAAAATACATTGCTCAGAAAATCATGGACGGTGGTGGTAGAGACAGTAACCGGATTTAAGAAATTTCAGAATCATTTGTTGAAAGAACCAATTTTTTTGTCAATATCCGATAGTTCTGCTACACCAACATCGCATGCCAGCCATCACTCTCATTCTAATTATTAACAAGGTGCCTCTGCAAAAAAAAGGAAGATAAAAAGATTTCTGGAAAAAAGCACGGCAGAAATAAATATGTGAAGAAAAATTGATCTTTAATCTTTCACACCCATGGGGTTCTTTTTCTTTATTTTTTTTCCTTTTGTTTTCTAGTAAATTCCATCAATTGTTGAATTGATAAAAGTTAACTTTTTTTATTTTATTTTTTCGGAGAAGTTACCGTGCCTCAACATTTTTATTTGAAAGTGGTAATGTTGAATCATGTGGTATCAAGGATTAAAGAAAAAATACCAAAATATTTATACATTATATATATATACCAAGAAAAATCAAATATTGGTGCAATATACCTCTACATCTAGTATAATATACATATATATAAAGAAAATCACATTTACGAGGATTATCTATTAAGTACCATAATATGCATATATTATATATGAATACATTATTCATATACAAATATACATATCCAGAGAATATAGTTAAGAGCTCAATTATCAATGTACAATATAAAGAATATTGGATTTGAGAGAATTATATGTTATATATTTATAGTATATAGTATATAATATATTTATACTATGTGTAATATACAATTTCTTTAAGTGTATTGCATATTTTAGGTAGAAAATATATTGTTTTATTTATATATGTTATTTAACCATTATTCCATATATATATATATATATATATATATATATATATATATATATATATTCTATTATTTATTAATGCATTTAAATATATATACCTTACACAATTTATTTCAATATATCTATACCACTATATAAACAATATACAATATACTATTATTTACATGCAATAGTACAATTTTTTATTTTTATTACTCGATAAATATAGATTACGGACCCGTTTAGCCATGGATTTTGCCTAAATAAATTTGGATTTTATTTGGCAAACACATGTTTGGTCATAGATTTTCCCTATATTTTGGCAAAATCCCAAATGCCAAATCCCAAATCCCAAAACCAGCTCAATAACTAGTTTTGGACCAAAATATCACTTTTACATTTTATAAAAATTGCCCCAAACTTTTGTATTTTATTAAAAAGCCCACCATTTATTATTTTGTAACAATGTTGCTTCTTCTTCTCGGTCATTTGATAGTGTATCATGTAGTTTATTATAAAAATGATAATTTTGTACCAAATTTATTTATGTTCAGGACTATGGTTTGCGATAAGATAATGAATGTTATTGATAATGGTACTGTTGGGTATTTGTGATAGATTTAGAACTTGTAGGTATAAATCACGTTTCATGTTTTTCCAAAATAAATTTAGGAAATATATTTTGAAAACTGATGTCCAAACACATTTTCATCTTCAAACCAAACTTCACCTAAATAAGATTTTTCAAAACAAATTTGAGAATCTTATGGCCAAACGCTAGCTACATATGGTGTAATCTCTCACCTCTTTTTCATGAAAGCCAAATGACATCTTTTAAGAGATGATTCATTGTACTTGAGTTGTAATTAATTTGGTTAGTCTAAATTTTAGGGATTTAAAGATTTTTAAGAAATAACTGCTTATAGTCAATTTAGCTAGGCTTAAATTTAGGAAATGGTGAGAATCTCATCAAATTTGCAAAAATTTTGAGATTCTTATTAAATGATTTTCATAGAGAGAGAAACTAATTTTTAAGCTGAATAAATTTAATTATATAAAGTATTGTACAAAATGTGAATCAAATAATAGTTATAGATGATGTAATATACTCTAGGGATTTTTTTATTTATATACATTATTGGAAACTTTATTACCCTAATTATTCATATTTCGTTAATTACCTGGCATAAACAAGTTTTGCTTACAAAATATAGTACATACAATCCATTATTTGTTGTGCCTTCAATCAAGGATTTAGTTACACTCATCTCCTTTTCTCTCCATATACAATTGAATGTGCACCATGTTGACCAATTTCATTGATGACTTAAAGGATTTCTTCTTCGTCATCTTTATTTTTTCTCTATCGTGTTTTGCAGATATAAGACAAGTATGGCAAAATCAAACACTTAATACCACTATAAAATGAAGATCCTAGAGAAAAGCATGGTTGTCGTTCATTTTAGGTCATAGATGAAAAAAATTGCCCTTTTATTTCAGCATGTTTCTTTGTACAGATTTGCTTTTTACATAGAAATAAACGGAATTAATGCAGAAACCACGACTACGGCCACTGAAAAGTGAATGCCTAATGCAACTAAAATCATTCCAAAAATATCAGAACAGTAGTGATCCTGGTAACTTACTACAACAAACTTGGATTTTTAGCAAGAAACAGTTGAGTTTGGCATTTTTATGTGTTATTCTTTTGCATTTCAAAGTTCCATCTTGTTGTGGTGCAGAAAATGAAAATAATGGCAAGTTTTACGGATTCAAAGGTGATTTTTCTTCCTCTACAAAGAGAGGTGTTAAATCTCATAAATGTGGCTTCTTCTCAACGGGAAATAATATTCCAAATATGGATGAGATTTACACAACTTATCTACATTATTTCTACCCAGTTATATACATCTACAATATCATACCACTTAAATATAAATTTTATATAATATATCTTTTGTATATTTTGTAGATTTATATACAGTAAAAATAAATTTCATACAATTAATTATATATTATACAATTTATATATAACTTATATACAACTTAAATACAAATTTTATATAAAAGTTATACAATATGTCTGTTGTATAATTTATATCTGATTTATACATAGTAAAAATAAATTTCATACAATTAATTATATATTATACAACTTATCTACAACTTTCACACATTATTTCTATCCAGTTAAATATAACTACAATAACATACAACTTAAATACAAATTTTATATAAAAGTTATACAATATGTCTGTTGTATAATTTATATCTGATTTATACATAGTAAAAATAAATTTTATACAACTAATTATATATTATACAATTTATCTACAACTTATCTACAATTTTCTTATATTATTTCTATATTTTTTCTACAATTTTATTATAATTTCGTAAATATAGTGCATATCACGTCTTCTTCTTCTTCTTCTTCGAGTTTCAATCTGAAATTCAGCCAAAATCAAGTCTAATCTTCACCAAAACACCCTCAAAATTGAGATATAAATTCCAAACCATATTCCCAATTGTTTGCAACAACACTAATTCCAAACAAATAATGGTTTTTGAAAACCCAAATTCGAATTAAAAGTTTCAAAGCTTTTTAATGGTTGTCAATGGTGGAATTGCAGCTCTCTTTTTCTTTGCTTTACATTATTGAAATTAGAGATTGAGAGATAAAGATAGACATAGAGAGAATACCCTAATCTTTGCAACAACACCCAATTCAAACAAATCAAGCTTTTTGAAAACTCAAATTCAAATTCAAAGCTTCAAAACTTTTTAATGGAAATATCTTTGTTAGGGCTGTTCTTTGAAGATATCTTCTTCTTCATTGAAAATAAAGCTTTGCAAAAGGCGTTAATGGAGGTTGGAACTTTGAAGAAGAGTAATAATTTTGTCTGGTTTTACAAGAATAGTTGCAAAAGGCGTTAATGGAGGATTTGTAATTTTTATGAAGAGAAAATTATGGGGGTGCAGAGAAAATCGTGGGGTGTGATACGTGGGTGAGGGGGTGAGATATGGAGAGAGAAACATGGGGGGAGAGAGAATATACGATAGAGTTAATTTACAACACTAATTAATATCATTAATTCCCTTAATATGTGCATAAATAGTAATTGGGTATATAAAAAGTAATTATAATAAAACTTAAGTAGAATGGGTAATATAATTTCCTATAGTGTATAGGAATATACTCTAATAGAAGTTGTAGTTACGAAAATTTCCCTTTGAGAAATCTATACGATGGGTTCAAATTAAAAGACAAACAATATATTGAAAGATTGGGCATGTAAAGAGGTTGGGCCTAGAAGCCCAGAGAGTACAGGTTAAGGCCTTTAGGCTTGCCATGACATAAGAGGAGCTTTTCTCAAGGCTGGCCCTTAACCTATGACCATCATGTTCTAAGAAATTACATCCAATAATATTGAAAATGGGTGGTTTTGATTTTCGAACTCCGCTTGCCTCATGGGCAAGCTTTTAATGGCGAAAGTTAAAAGTACTGTCCATGGGACAAGTATGTTAAATTTGCAGTTCTGCCCATAGGACAACCTGAGTCAAAAAATCAAAGTGGCACCAATGTATCCTATTTTTGCAAATCAAGGCTTCCTCTATTGGTCAAAATAATGAGTTGGGATCCTTTATCCTTCACAAAACAGTTGTTTATTTGTAAAATGATACAGTTGAATTTATACATAGTTTTTAAACAAAAAAATTAATTTGGTCCCGAAATAATAAACGAATTATATAAATTTGCAATACTTAGTCTTGAAATGGAGACGAAATAGCAAAAAAGCCCCCCCCCCCCAAAAAAAAACACTTTTGAACCTTGCACAAGCACAAATTATTCTAATATTGAATAAGTAATTTTAAATTGATTAGCCAAAAATAAATTAAAAGTACTTTTCAAAATTAATTAATCTTAAAAGTTTAGTTAAACATGCTATTAGTGATGTTATTTCTTACAAGGAAGAATATTTTTCTGGGAAGCATTACGTATCTGTTTTGTCAAACTTAATATACTTGATTTCCGAATTTCCTTTTTAACAATGAATTGTCAAAATCCAGTATGAGTATTGCCAATGAATGAAAAGAAACAAAATAGGACAAAAGTGATATCTTGGCAGAAGTAGAATTGGGTTAATCTGGTATTGAATCAAATCGAGTAGAAATGGCGCCGGGTAGCCACTATTTAAGGTAGTATTTATTTTGTATTCATCAATTTTAATGTTGAGCAAAAATAGCTACTGCTATATTAAAATTAATACGAGAAGATATTTTTACACTTTCTTCCATTATATCTTTACTCTATCAAATCAGGGTATACCAGTAATGGAGATAACGTCTAGCCACTGTTTAGTTTCTTTCCTCCATACTCACCAGTTATGCATATTGGAATAGTGCTCTAGACGTGGTCTACTGTTTTTAATTTTGCCATTACTCTCTTTTAGAGAGAAAGATGTTAAATTTTTATTAGGGTTCCAAATTAAAAATTCGGGTGCTTGGGTTAATGTAACAGAAAGATGTTATTGGGTTAGACAAAATGCATAGCAGAAGACATAAAAGAGTCATGGTTTTGGTAGGTACTTTGAGAAACTCTTGAAGAAGCACTATGACTGTTCAAAGATTAACGTGCTAGTTTTGTTACTAATTAAAAGTTAAGGATAATAGGTCCTTAACTTTGAATTCCAAGTTCAAAAGTTAAGGACACTTGGTCCTTAACTTTGAGTTACAAGTAAAAAAGTTAAGGACACTTGGTCCTGAACTTCAAGTTTCAAGTTCAAAAGTTAAGGACATTTGGTCCTTAACTTTGGCTTACAAGTTCAAAAGTTAAGGGCACTTAGTCCTGAACTTTGACTTACAAGTTCAAAAGTTAAGGACACTTGGTCCTGAACTTAGACTTACAATATCAAAAGTTAAGGACACTTGGTCCTGAACTTAGACTAACAAGTTCAAAAGTTAAGGACAATCAATCCTTAACTTACAATTACAAGATCAAAATTTAAGGATAATAGGTCATTAACTTTTACAAGTTCAAAAGTTAAGGACGCTTGGTCCTCAAGTTTGAGTTCCAAGTTCAAAAGTTAAGGACATGTAGTCCTGAAGTCCTGAAGTTAAGTTCAAAAATTAAGGACATGTAATCCTGAAGTCCTGAAGTTATGTTCAAAAGTTAAGGACATGTCGTCCTGAAGTCCTGAACTTAGAGTTCCAAGTTCAAAAGTTAAGGACATGTAGTCCTGAAGTCCTGAAGTTATGTTCAAAAGTTAAGGACATGTCGTCCTGAAGTCCTGAACTTAGAGTTCCAAGTTCAAAAGTTAAGGACATGTAGTCCTGAAGTCCTGAAGTTAAATTCAAAATTTAAGGACATGAGCAGAAGGGTATTTTCGTTCGGACAGTTAAAGTTTATTAAATCAGTGGCTAAAAACTAAAGACATTTTAAACAGTGACTTAAAAGTAAATACATGTGTTATTAGTGGCTAATTGTGCACTTTCCCCTCGAGTAGAAATGGCGTGAGGTAGCCACTATTTAAGGTGGTATTTATTTTTTATCCAACTTGAGCAAAAATAGCCACTGCTTTATTAAAATTAATATGAGAAGACATTTTTACCCTTTCTTCCATTACATTTTTACTCTATCAAATTCGGGTATACCAGTAATGGAGATAACGTCTAGCCACTGTTTAATTTCTTTCTTCCATACTTAATAGTTATGCATATTGTAATAGTGCTCCAGACGTGGTCTACTGTTTTTAATATTGCCATTACTCTCTTTTAGAGAGAAAGATGTTAAATTTTTATTTGGGTTCCAAAATAAAAAGTCGAGTGCTTGGATTAATGTAACAGAAAGATGTTATTGGGTTACACAAAATGCATAGCAGAAGACATAAAAGAGTCATTATTTTTGTAGGTACTTTGAGAAACTCTTGAATAAGCACTATGATTGTTCAAAGATTAACGTGCTAGTTTTGTTACTAATTAAAAGTTAAGGATAATAGGTCCTTAACTTTGAATTCCAAGTTCAAAAGTTAAAGACACTTGGTCCTTAACTTTGAGTTACAAGTTAAAAAGTTAAGGACCTTTGGTCCTGAACTTCAAGTTTAATGTTCAAAAGTTAAGGAAACTTGGTCCTTAACTTTGAGTTCCAAGTTCAAAAGTTAAGGACACTTGGTCCTGAACTTTGACTTACAAGTTCAAAAGTTAAGGACACTTGGTCCTTAACTTAGACTTACAAGTTCAAAAGTTAAGGACACTTGGTCCTG
This sequence comes from Nicotiana paniculata, assembly GCA_005239505.1. NCBI lineage: Eukaryota > Viridiplantae > Streptophyta > Magnoliopsida > Solanales > Solanaceae > Nicotiana > Nicotiana paniculata. Next base: position 16,929 of record ML309369.1, read on the forward strand.
AACTTAGACTAACAAGTTTAAAAGTTAAGGACAGGCAGTCCTTAACTTACAATTACAAGATCAAAAGTTAAGGATAATAGGTCTTTAACTTTGACTTACAAGTTCAAAAGTAAAGGACGCTTGGTCCTAAAGTTTGAGTTCCAAGTTCAAAAGTTAAGGACATGTAGTTCTGAAGTCCTGAAGTTAAGTTCAAAATTTAAGGACATGTAATCCTGAAGTCCTGAAGTTATGTTCAAAAGTTAAGAAAATGTAGTCCTGAAGTTCTGAACTTAGAGTTTCAAGTTCAAAAGTTAAGGACATGTGGTCCTGTAGTCATAAAGTTAAGTTCAAAAGTTAAGGACATGAGCAGAAGGGTATTTTCCTCCGGACAGTTAAAGTTTATTAAAGAAGTGGCTAAAGACTAAAGATATTTTAAACAATGACTTAAAAGTAAATACATGTGTTATTAGTGGCTAATCGTGCACTTCCCCCTCGAGTAGAAATGACGTGGGGTAGCCACTATTTAAGGTGGTATTTATTTTTTATCCAACAATTCTAATATTAAGCAAAAATATCCACTGCTTTATTAAAATTAAGATGAGAAGACATTTTTACCCTTTTTTCCATTATATTTTTACTCTATAAAATCCGGGTATACCATTAATGGAGATAACGTCTAGCCACTGTTTAATTTCTTTCCTCCATACTCACCAGTTATCATATTGGAATAGTGCTCGAGTACGTGGTCTACTGTTTTTATTTTTGCCATTACTCTCTTTTAGAGAGAAAGATGTTAAATTTTTATTTGCGTTCCAAATTAAAAATTCGGGTGCTTGGGTTAATGTAACAGAAAGATGTTATTGGGTTAGACAAAATGCATAGTAGAAGACATAAAAGAGTCATGGTTTTAGTAGGTACTTTGAGAAACTCTTGAATAAGCACTATGATTGTTTAAAGATTAACGTGCTAGTTTTGTTACTAATTAAAAGTTAAGGATAATAGGTCCTTAACCTTGAATTCCAAGTTAAAAAGTTAAGGACACTTGGTCCTCAACTTTGAGTTACAAGTTAAAAAGTTAAGGACACTTGGTCCTGAATTTCAAGTTTCAAGTTCAAAAGTTAAGGACACTTGGTCATTAAATTTGAGTTCCAAGTTCCAAAGTTAAGGACACTTGGTCCTGAACTTTGACGTGTCCTTAACTTTGAATTCCAAGTTCAAAAGTTAAGGACACTTGTTCCTGAACTTAGACTTACAATATCAAAAGTTAAGGACACTTGGTCCTGAACTTAGACTAACAAGTTCAAAAGTTAAGGACATGTAGTCCTGAAGTCCTGAAGTTAAGTTCAAAAGTTAAGGATATGTAATCCTGAAGTCCTGAAGTTATGTTCAAAAGTTAAGGTCATGTAGTTCTGAAGTCCTGAACTTAGAGTTCCAAGTGCAAAAGTTAAGGACATGTAGTCCTGAAATCCTGAAGTTAAGTTCAAAAGTTAAGGACATGAGCAGAAGGGTATTTTCGTTCGGACAGTTAAAATTTATTAAAGAAGTGGTTAAAGACTAAAGACATTTTAAACACTGACTTAAAAGTAAATACATGTATTATTAGTGGCTCGTGCACTTCCCCTCAACTCGAGCGGTCTATACCCGTAAAGCCCAAGATCCATATGATACATAACTAGCAGCACATCAAAAAATTGCATCGGATTCCAAAAATAGAGCAAAATAACTAAAATTATTTTAAAAAAAACATCTCCAAATATGAGTTCATGTTAAATTCCTTATTTTATCCTATAGTTCATGTTAAATATAAAAATTCGAATTTATTAAATATTTGATGGAGCAACTTTTGAAAAAATAAATAAACGAAAGAACCAAAGCTGTTCTGGAGTATACTTCCCGACATAAGAGATCATATTCGTCATTTACTCGGTTCAGTTCATATCGACTAACAGAAATTTCACAGCATAATATCTTTCTATAGTGCTAATTTTGGTTTCCTGAAATCGACAATAATCCTTGACCATTTGACAATCCCTTTTATGTGTTGATCTGAAATAAAGTAATATTAAACTCATAGTCCTTTTCTGGATGGAGGTTTTCGTCAAAGATGAACTGGCAAAAGTGGTTAATCTTGTAAGTTGAAGTACAAGAAAATGGAGGTAACAAAAGTTGTTTCCCACTAAGATATGTAATGGGAGGCTCTCACATCAGCCACATCTCCTCTAAGTTAGATATACAAATGTAAAAGATCTTACATAGGGTGAAATATGATATGATGTGTGGTCGTCTAAAGTAAAGACACGTGGAATTTAAAATGGGAATGGCCGAAGGCCGAACGCAGGCATTTTACTTTTCACTAGAAGGGATAACGTTCATAAAGATGTATTAAATGCTCTACGCCCGGTAGCATTTAATAAGGGATATTCTACAACATTAAGAGCGAGGACCCGTTACAAAATATTTGACATTTATGTTCACTGTTACATCTTCATCAATGACCCTCATAATTGATATTAAAGGAGGGCACGATCCTAGGACCTCCTTCCCTAGATACAACTATAAATAGTGAGCCCAATTATCATTGTAATGGAGACGAATTTTCTGGCTAAACTTACACTACATTCAATACAAAGCTCAATACAATCTTACTTTCCTATTTTTTGATCTCATCATTGTTGTGCCCGGAAACCTTGTTTCCGGAACTATCATCTCTCCTGTTTCATCTATATTTTAAGACTAAGTATTGTACATTTCTTCAATTATTGCATTATTTCAGGATCAAATTGATCCTTCCTTTTTACTAACGTGATTTGATTATTTTTTCTTAGAAAAAGTTAAAAAAATGGCAGATAACAATATTAACAACACGCACAACCCTGAAATTCGAGGGGATCAACCTCATTTCGAGGATTCAATCAGTGACGCCCGCAATGACGGGAATGACGCCACTCCGGTGCATGATAGGCAGTACCCTCGACAGGTTCAAGAGACAACTCCTGACGATGCTGATGAGGAGCATGTCTTGGATGCGGTGAGGGTCCTGCAAGAGCAACAAACGATTATTCTAGGCCATCTCACGCAACAGGATAAGGTTATGAGGGAACTGAAGTAGGCGCTATCGGTGTCTTTGAATAATGCAAACAGACGAGATACAATTCCTCCCGGTGTTCCTGCAAACCAAACAACACAGAGAGTCGACAACAACACTCCTTGTGGTGAAGTTGGCTCCGACGGGGCTGGGGGGAGCAGATCTGGTCTCAATAACAAGAACGGACCGTTAAATAATGAACTTTTACGATTTATGAGGGAAGTAAACGCCCATATGGACCAAATACCGGGCGCATTACCAGTATAGAAAGGCACAGACTTGAAGAAGTATACTCAATTACCGTACAAGCCGAGTGCGGCACCAGAACTAATCTCGAAGCGATTCAAAATGCCTGAAATGCCAAAGTATGACGGGACTTCAGACCTACAGGAGCATATTACCACCTACATAACGATGGTAAAAGGAAATATTTAGCTCCTCACGAAATTGAATATGTGTTGCTAAAGAAATTTTGAGGAACTCTCACGAGGGGAGCTCTAACGTGGTATTCATTATTACCCGAGCATTCCATAGATTCCTTTGAGATGCTCGCGGATTCTTTCATCAACGCTCATGCCAGGGCCAGAAAAGTACAAGCCCGGAAGGCCTACATATTCAAGATCGCACAGGGAGAACTTGAATTATTACTAGAATTCGTTACATGATTCCAAAAAGAAAGAATATTGCTCCCTACTATCTCGGATGAATGGGCAGCTGAAACATTCACCAAAGGATTGAATCCAAGAATCTCAGACACTTCCCGGAAGCTGGAGGAGAGCCTAATTGAGTTTTAATCAACAACTTGGGCAGATGTCCACAACTGGTACAAGTTAAAGATAAGGATCGAAGATGACCAGGTTAGTTCTGCATCATCGGCCAAAGGACGGGATAGGAGCAGAGAAAAATCAAAGGATGACTACGATGGGGACATACGGACTTCGAGGGGCCGATTTTTGCCTTACAAGCGGACTGAAGGCTGTGGCAGAAACTTTCAAGCAACAAAAAAGTTCACCGTTGATAGAGGGACTGATCATGGTCGAAACAATTGATCACTTCAGGATAAAGAGACGTCGAGGTCTCGGGATCCTTCTTACCCCAAGTTATCAGAATATAACTTCAACATCAGTATTGTGGAGTTGGTGTCAGCCATGAGAAACATGAAAGAGGCACGATTCCCGAGACCTATGAGATCCCATTCCAACTAGAGAGATCCCAACTTATGGTGTGAGTACTATGGGATGAATGACCACCAAACATGGGACTGCCGACAATATGATCAATATGATCTTCGGAGGGAATGAGATTAACGGGGTCACTTTTTCGGCAGCGAAAAAGACAAAAATATCAATAACTCATAGTAAAAGACTCTGGAAAGACGATATCACTTTCACGGAGGAGGACACAGATGGATTGCTGTTACCACACAACGACGCACTGGTAATTTCTTTAAATGTGTTAGATTTTAAGATTAAACATGTTCTAGTGGATCCAAGAAGTTCGGCTAATATCATACGATGGAGGGTATTGGAGCAAGCTAAACTCATCGGAAGCATTCCAGCAACAAAGCTCCTCGTTGGATTCAACGTTGTGAGCGTGACAACTCGGGGAGAGATTTTGCTGCTCATGAATGCTGAAGGAGTAATGAAAACAACCCTCTTTGGTGTAGTATATGGTGACACGGGATACAATATCATCCTAGGAAGGCCTTGGTTACACGAGATAAAAGTTGCACCCTCAACATATCACCAGTTGCTGAAGCTTCCAACGCCCGAAGGAATCAAGCAGATAAAAGGTGATCAACCGGCGGCAAGGAAGATGAATACAATTTTAGTTTCTAGCAGCAAAAGGAAGGATAACACGACATAAAAATTACAGGAACCAACACCTAGTCCCGACCTAGAAGAGGTTATCTCGGGATCAGAGTCGTTAGAACATTATCAGGTGCTGAGATATTTCCAAGTTCCGGAAGAGACGGACGCAACGAAGTCCACGGAGGAGGAACTGGAGCAAGTTGCATTATTCAAAGAATTCCTAGAAAGAAAATTCAATTTGGGGACAGGACTGCGCCCACAGCTCAAGTCTGGTTTTATTGAATTTCTTAAATTTAATACCGATTGTTTTGCATGGTCGCACGAGGATATGACAGGTATACAGACGGAAATATCCGTGCACAAGCTAATTTTGGATCCCAACGTACCTCCGGTAAGACAGACGAAACGCCCTATTGTCAAGGCTAGGAATAAATTCGTCAAAGAAGAGGTAACCCACTTGCTTAATAATCAGTTCGGCCCGAGACGTAAGATATTCGGACTGGATAGCCAATGTAGTAGTAGTTCCTAAGAAGAACAAAAAAATTCACATGTGTGTAGACTATAAAGACATTAATAAGGTGTGCCCGAAAGACTCGTTCCAACTGCCAAATATCGATCAAATGATTGATGCCACGGTCGAGAACAAGTTAATGATTTTTCTCGATTCTTATTTCGGGTACAACCAAATCAAGATGAACCCGGAAGATCAGGAAAAGACTTCGTTTATAACGAATTTCGGTACACATTGTACAATAATGCTGGAACCACTTATCAACGTCTCGTAAATAACAAGTTTGAAAAGCAAATAGGAAAGACTATGGAGGTTTATATTGACGATATTCTCGTTAAGCCTTTGAATGAAGGTGACTACCTTAAGCATTTTCAAGAAACATTCAACATCCTAAGGAAGCATAACATGAAACTTAATCCCGAGAAATGCGCGTTCAGGGTCAATTCTGGTAACTTTCTGGGGTTTTTGGTCTCAAGAAGGGGAATCGAGGTAACCCCTGACAAAATCAAGTCCATAGAGGATATCCCGGATCAATTGTCGAACACAAAGGAAGTCCAAAGGCTCACATGATGATTAGCAGCTTTAAGCAGGTTCATTTCCCGGCCATCGGAAAAATGTCATCCCTTCTTCACACTACTAAAATATAAATATAATTTTGAATGGACACCGAGTGCCAGCAGGTTCAGAGGGACCTGAAGAAGTACTTATCAAGCCATCCATTTCTCTCAAAACCAAAAGAAGGTGAAACATTGGTAGTCTACCTCGTAGAAGTTGTGTAAGTGGTTAGTCCGAGAGGACGAAGGTACGCAATTTCCCATTTGTTACGTTAGCAAAATTTTAACAGCAGCAGAAAATCGTTACCCACATTTGGAAAAACTGGCCTCAGCTCTCGTAGTCGCCGCTCGGAAACTGAGGCCCTACTTCCAATGCCACCTGATAGTTGTGGTGACTACTTTCCCTTTGCGGAACATCCTCCATAAGCCCGAGCTCTCGGGCAGATTGGCCAAATGGGCGATCAAAATGAGTGAGTTCGATATAGTAAACCAAGGACTGCAATTAAGTCGCATATCTTGGATGACTTTATGGCAGATTTCAGTCCGAGACTACTGGCTCTAGCAATTAAGGAGGCAGTAATTGTGTCAAAATCGACATCGGGGATTTGGAACTTATTTACGGATGGAGCTTCCAACGTAAAAGGGTCCGGACTCGGAATAGTTTTAATCGCGCCTTCAGGAGAAACCTTAAGGCAAGCATCAAAACGATTCCTTTAACTAACAATGAAGTAGAGTATGAAGCTTTGATTGTAGGGCTTGAATTGGCTCGGGGTCTTGATTCCGAGGTTATCAAAATCAAATGTGACTCACAGCTAGTGGTAAATCAGGTAAGGAGAACATATGCAACAATACGTAGAAAAGGTTGGGGCTCTTTTGGCACGATTCCGGTAGTGGTCAATTACTCATATCCCGAGGGAGGATAGTTCAGAAGCATATGCATTAGCAAACTTAGGATCATCGACGAAAATAAAGAGATCGGAGTCCGGGACGGTAGTGCAACTGATGAACTCAGTCCTGGATACAGATGGTTACTCTAAGGTAAATTCGACTAGTCTGGTCTGGGACTGGAGAAATAAAATAATCGAATATCTTGAGCACGGGAAGTTTCCCGAAGACCCCAAAGCATCACGAGCGTTACGCGCCAAAACTGCACATTATAGCTTCAAGAGAGTCCAATTGTATAGAAAATCTTTCCAAGGCCCGCTGGCCCGATGCTTAGGAGTGTTAGAAGCTAATTGTGCCTTGAGAGAAGTACACGACGGGATATGCGGCAATCACTCGGGCACAAATTCCTTGATGCTGAAGTTGGTACGGGCAGGATATACTAGCCTCGCATGGAACAAAACGCCAAAAACTTTCGTACGAAAAAAGTGATAAGTTCCAAAAGCTACGCACCACTAGTACACCAATCGGCAGAACCCTTACATTCGGTTCTGTCTCCATGGTTATTCAAGAAATAGGGGATGGACATCGTCGGACCGCTGCCACCGGCTCCCCGAAAGGTAACGTTTCTTTTAATTCTGAATGACTATTTTTATAAATGGGTGGAAGTAGGTCCTTATCAGAAGATCGGAGAATGCTAAGTGATTGATTTTCTGTGGGAAAATATAATTTGCAGGTTCGGAATACCAAAAGAGATAGAATGAAACAATGAGCCACAACTTATCAGTGCAAAAGTTACAAAGTTCCTCGAAGATTTGAAGATAAAGAGGATCACATCTTCTCCATAAAAAATGACCAAGCAGAGTAAAAAACAAAGTAATTATTCAAAACCTCAAGAAAAGGTTAGAAGTAGCAAAAGTCAAATGGCTAGAAAAATTGCCCAGAGTTCTATGGGCCTACCGAACAACGACCATATCGAGTACAGGAGAAAATCATTTTTCCTTCGTGTACGGTGCTGAAGCCCTAATCCCGGTGGAAGTGGGTGAATCCACTTTGAGATATTTTCAGGTAGATGAAGAATCGAACAATGAATCAATGTTAATCAACTTGGAACTGCTCGAGGAACGCAGGGACTTGGCGCATGTAAGAGTAGCTTCTCAAAAGCAGAGAATGGAGCGATATTATAATCGAAGAGCCAAATTCCGTTATTTCAAAGTAGGAGACTTGGTTCCGATTGAAGTAATCCAAAATACCCGGGAGCTCAACGTGGGGAAGCTAGGTCCAACGTGGGAAGGTCCCTACCAGATTTAAGCTATCACTTGAAAGGACTCATACGAGTTGAAGAACCAGAATAGAGAGAAGTTGCCTAGCAACTGGAACGTGGAACATCTCAAAAGATATTATTGCCGATGAACATTATTCAAGATAAAAGTATGTACTGCACTCTTTTTCCCTTCGTTCAGTTTTTGTCCCAAGTGGGTTTTTTCTAGCAAGATTTTTAATGAGGCAACGATAGAAACCATACTATGAAGACAACAACAGTAAGACCTTTGATAGCAAGGCAAACAAACAAGCTCCATCTCGGTGACGGTTAGATAATCTTTGGTTCGATAGCAAATTCCCATTGGGAAGTTAAGTTTTCTACCGAAAAAAGGTTACCCGACCGTTCACGAGAACAAACCAATAAAGGATTGTTAGATAGGATTTTACTTGATAGCGTGGATTCCTAAGCGGAAGTAAGGTATGTTTCCGAGTTAAGGATTATCTAGCAATTCATTGGTGGAATATTTGAAGGCACAAGACTTCCAGTGTTCCAGTTCGCATTCTTTGCATTCGAACACTGAGGGGGGATGATATGAGGATACGACAACATTGACTTCCACGTCAATCGGGAAACAAAAATCCGGAAACAAAATGCATCATCGGGACCGGGGACTACACGAACAGCCCTGTAGAAACAAGTCGTACAAGATAGCCACAAGTAATGACAATTTCTTTTTAGCATAGCAAATTCTTGTGTATTTTTTTGAAAATAGAAGGAACAAAATAAAATCCTTTTGTTTTTATCTTGTTTCTTGTCTGAACGATGACTCAACTTTGACATTTGAAAGTTAAACAAATATTTCAAATGTTAGTGCCGTAATGAACAGGATACGTCCTATTCAAGAGCATCGTAAACATAAGAGTTCCCTCTCTTATGAAAACCCTCACGTTAAAGGGTTGGTTTCAGAAGAATTTGTGCCCGGAAGAAAAATGCCTTCAAGGAAAAATGCACTCAAAACATACACGAAAGGACGCAAAAAATAAACTTGCGCAAATACTTATAGAAATACTCACGTAAAAGGGATAATGCTCGGAACCAAAGTACTTCAAGGAAAATGCAGCCGATACTACACATAATAAAGCGCAAATAGAAAAACGTGCGGAGAATTCTTGAGCAAATGCAAAGGTTAAGGACTTGCATGGATATTCAAATGAAATCGAGACTCAAAGGGTACTTGAGAAAAAAATATGTCTTTATTTACTAGAACATGCCAAAACGATAAAAGTGCAAAATGGGGAAAAGAAAAGCTAAACTGTAGTGTCTTCGAAACCAGGAGGAAGAGAAGTGTCTGTTCCGGGGAGAAGTAGGTGGGTCCACCAATGGCTCGAGGTTTTCCCCAGTCTGGTCTTCAGCATCATCGCCCTCGAGTCCCTCTTCAGTTCTCGAAAACTCGGAACTGGAACCAGGAGAACCAGGAGTATCAGACTACTCCGGTAGTCTATTTTTAGCAGCCAACTCAAGCTCTCGGGCCTTTGCAATTTCTGCATCAAAGTCAATGATACCAATTTTGTCCTATTCCAAAGTTTTTCTCCTCACGTTGTACATGGCATAAGTTTTTTCAACAATGAGGGAAGCCGCTCGACGCTTGAGTTCTTCTTTGAGTTGGGTTACCTCCATAAAAAGGTTTTCTCGGGAAGACCTAGCAGATTTGAGGCTGACATCAAGGTCGTGGACAGTTGAACTAAAGAACCTATTATGTTCGATAGTTTTCCTGTACTTCTCTTCTAGCTGGGCGTGTTTCACCCCCACATAAGCAAGCTCTTCTATTTTGGAGTTCAAGGTTGCCTCTAAGTTAATCACTCTTTCAGCGAAGGCAACCTCACGATTAGTTGCAACAAGGACGGTGATATGAAATTTAACCCATTTGGCCCTGGATTCGTCAAATCTAACCCTCAGTGGACCAATTTCTTACCTAAGGGTTACAACTTCTTGCTTACTTTGCTGAAAACGAGCTTCCAATACAACAACCTCAACAACTTTGGCTTCCAGTTCCGAAAGGCGAACGACATATTGCTCCTGCTCTGCCAAAAGCTGATCCCGTACGGAGGTAATCTCTTCCTTTTCAAGAATCAACCTCTGAAGGCCCTCGAAAGCAAGAAAGTTGGCCTCCAAAGTAATACGGGTAAAATTCAGGATATGGTTACACCCAAAAATAGAAAAAGTAATAAAGGAAGAAAGGAACGTATCACTGCGGCGTTGTGAATGGCGTTGTTCAACAAACACTCTCCCGAGAGTGTCTGAATCTTTTCCCATTATTTCTCTGAAGCCAAAGGCTTCAGATAATTAGCAAGCTCCACCGGGCGGAATAACAAGTTGCATCCGGTAGAGACCGAAGTAACGTTCCTCCTCCTTTATGGATCTTCAGAAGGGGCAGCATAACCCCAAATTCCCATGAACTGGGGATTGTGGAAGAGGAACACCTTCTTTATTGTCAGGTGCGACCGATGGAGGTGATGTAGTTAATTGCTGGTAGAAGAGTGGATGAAGATGGAAGTGATGTAGCAGTTGTTGGTATTGGTGAATGTGGAGATAAAGATTATGGAGTTGAAGAATGAGAAGCAGCTGCATCAAATGCAGTGTTGGCTGTTGGATGCTCGCCAACCAAAGACGACAAGGACCCGGTACTCAGCCCGCATACTGGCCACAACAATTGGGGCTCGAAAATAGGAGTTTACCAAATCAGATTCTCCCCAAAGTGCCGAAACATCATCCTCAATTGGTGTAATTGTCTCAACAGGTCAAGCATCCTATTGAGATGATGAGGATCGTCACCGTCTATGCAGAGAATCTCACTCATCACTAGCGTCTTCATCATCTTCAATCATCACGGTGTCTATGACCGGCTTAGAAGGAGGACCGGTCACCATCACCACAAGAGATGACTCGGGGGCGTCAGTCTTTGCCCTCTTATCTTTTCCCGACACGGAGGAATGTCTTCTCTTTGGTTTCTTATCCTCTGGCCGGGGACATCATAAAGAGGTGTTTGCACCCAAAACAGGCCCGACGATACATATTGGAGTAAGTGCCTCATGAAGTAGCCTCGCTGCATCAACATGATCAACCAAAACGTCCTTATCGGGGACAGTAACAGAGCTTGCAGGTAGACCTAATTTCGTGAACAAGTCATAAGGGTTCGACCAAGTTCTCCATATATAAAAAAATGAAAGCAAGGAAAGTTAAAATTACCATGATTTTCGGCCTTACACCTATATTTAAGGGCCAGTTCTTTCCACAAACCAGTTTCGGGTGTCGTGACGTCCAAGATCTTCTGAACCCGCCGGTCCAAGCCTTCCACCACCGGTGGGATCCATCGAGTTGCTGAAATATGCGAAGGGTGAAGAGTCGATATGGCCATAGAAGTATATTTAGTGAAAGAAAATATATTAAATAAAGATCTTACTATTTCGTTTCTAAGCGGCCGGAAAGGATGAAGCCGTTGTCGTAATGATATTATTTGTGGCATTTGCAATGAATTGTTCTGTCCACCCACAATCATTATCATCATCCATGCTAGTCAATAGAGCATGGTGACCACATTTGCAGAGGTTTATCATACCCCCACAGAAAATTTTGGGGGAGTAGAGACTCATCATACGAGATAATGTTAGCTCGTCTCCTGCCTCCTGGCACAAACATCGAAGGCAGGCGACCGTCCTCCACACTGAAGGACTAACCTGTGCAAAACACACCTGCTACCGATGGCAAAACTTTGCAATCATAGAATCAAGCTCTCCACTCAAAGAAAACGCACCCAAAGTATAGGTACGTGTAAAAACATGTAAAACCTTCCTTGGGAAGGGTCACTCACTCCGATAAACCAGGAGCAATGATATCCAACTCATGACAGCAACAGTCTTCCTTCACAGCAGGAATACTGGAAGGACGAATGGAAGAAGGTACTAACAGCCCATGCACGAGGGTTAGTAGTAGGGAACTTCTCTTCAAAGTCCTTTGTGGTACTGAGTCTTCTTAGGATGGTGGAACCCACCGTTGGAGGAGAGTCCTCGGCTTTGTTCTTGTTCTTTGACGAACCGACACACTTGGAGGAAGAAGCCATTGAATAAGAAGAAGGAAAAGATTTTTGTTTGAAAAGAATTAGAGAAATGATGGAGAACAAAATATGCAAATCAGAAGCTCGAGAAATTATGAAGTGCAAAGGAAAAGAATGATGCGTATAAGTAAAATTTTGGCGGCTAAATTCATGGCCATGATTACCTCGATAATCTGCAAAAGTTGTGCTGAATCGCGGGATGACGCGTATTCGGGGCATTAAATGCGGAGGGGCGTGCGTCTAATCAACTGTCAGAAGCCTTCAGATAGAGTTATAGTATTTCCCTCCAAAAGAGTATTTCTATGAACTTCCCGGTAACATAAAGTTATGTCACCGGAAAGTAGGGGGACTATATGTCGTGCCCCCTTTTTCTTCTCTTTTCGGATCGGTTAGGGTTTTTTGACGTTATTGGGACAACTCATTTCCTTTTGGGAAAAGGGATGTGAAGGACTTGAAGAGTCACCACCTAACGAATTAAGGCGTGTTAGAGCACCTATTAAGGGTTATAATAACACTAATTGAATAACCAGAGATTGGGTAAGGGCTTGAAATTACTCCAAGGGGAAGGTGTTAGGCACCCCTCAAAGTCCAAGACTGTGGTTCTCGACCAAACAAACTTTGTGAATTTTAGCAAGTAGCAAATAAGAAGTCAAGTATACACATGGCAACAAGTAATGGTTGTGAAAAGATTCGCAGTCTAAGCACACATATGTAGGGAATATGGGAGTCCTAAGTTGTTAATCCTATAGGATCACATCAATGCAACGCCCGGTAATCACTCCTCAGTGAGGGGCTACACGTGGCATTAGCGCACCGGTCATCATATCCATATCTACCCTTTACCCCACCCCTTTGCGGTTTTAAGTGAGTTTATTTAGCGATCTATATGCATGCTGTTACCCGTCCCTTCTTAATGGTCCTGGAGGAATTTAGGACCTCTAAGTATAGGTAGTTCTAGACACACCCCTAAGGTTTTAGAAGGATAAAATTCTAAGCGACAGGCAAGAACAAATAGGACTAATCAGATAAATGCAGGAGAACAGTTATGAGGCCCAGATTTACCTCCACAAGTAATGCACATAATCAACACGTCTCATACACAAACAAGAGGCAGTTTTATTAGACAGGACCCTAAGACAGGATATCTAAATGAATGTCAATGCACAGAAATATGCAACTTTATTTTTATAAACTCAGGAGCAGGGGCCTAATCAGTTTGCCTACTGATTTTTAAGCCTGTTAACCTTTAGACAGTTCAGAAGTTATTTTACCTAAAAGCATGCTATTCTAGGTGATACGAGAATGCAGAGATTGTTACTAGTTTTATTAAGATCAAGACAATTAGATGTAACATTGTTTTTACCTTTTCGTGGGTCAGTAGTTAAACTATGCGTGGTTAAGCAGATGCAAACGAAATCCTAGAGCAGGATATCTAATATACACATATAAATGCAGGATGGTTAAGACATAATTTCAGGATACACATAATTCCTAAAGGCATGATTCCTAAAATGCACAAAGAGGATTACAGAATGATCGAAACATGATTTTTTGAATGCACAAGAGTAGCAGTTTTATATTGATTTTATTATCCTAGGAGCAGGATTTCTAAGTGGTAGGCATAAGCATAAATTAAGGACATGCTGTACGTTAAAGCAGTAAACATGAAAGCCTTGAAGAAATGATATCTAATGCATGCTTGGCATGGTTTGAATGAATATGTTGGTCCTAAGCATGGACTCTAATGTAGATAGAAATAGTGCAAAGCCTAAGACATGCTTTCTACCCAATGATAAAATTACATAGCTACCCTCCCCATTTCACTAGCCATCCCCAATATCTGTTTACAATAATTATTACAAACCAGTAGCTGAATGAATTACATAAATAGATAGAAAAGAATAAGTTAAACTATAGGGAGCCTGAAGCAGGCCCATATATACTAGGTGTTCATAACTTCAATTGTCAAAGTTTCATAGCCTTTTTCATGTCCAGATGTGTCAGAGTTCCCTAAGGACCTCAAGGATCCCGGGAAGTGCTCATGTCACACCTCTTTTTTCCCGCCGAAATGAGGATTATGGAGTTTTTCCAATTAAAGTGACAATAACCGAAACGGGATTATTTGTTCAAATTCAGAGTCGCCACTTGGAATAACTTATGGTGTCCCAAGTCACCGGTTTAAAATCCCGAATCGAGGAAGTTTGACTCTGTTTTACGAGCCTGCGAAACACAGAAATTCGGGTAAGGAATTCTGTTAACCCGGGAGAAGGTGTTAGGCATTCCTAGGTTCCGTGGTTTTAGCACGATCGTTCAACCATTAATAATTGGCCTAGTTGCCTGATTAATTACATGTTTAAAATCTATTGTGCATTTTTACTTTCTAACCGCTTTAATATTATTTATGGAATTTATTTGAAACAAGTCACGATGTCACGCACTCGTTTATTTTTGTACACATTGCGAATCGCGCCACGTGAAACGCACCCGCGATTTACAACATGTTAATTTTTTATTATTATTCGAAATTATGGTCGGGTCACATGAAATGCACACCCAAATTTGAATTTATATATCGCTACTATGCCACGGGAACCGTATCCATAGTTGCGAGAATTTATTTATTAATCGCGCCTAAAGCAAGCTACGATGTTCTATTGATTCATTTTACTAAGTTTGGGGATTTTGTGAAGCTACGAATTAAAGCTATTCATGTATCAAATGTACCACTATTATGTATTATTAGAATTGAACTGAAGGTTTCAAATTATCAAAAAACAAATATAGCTATGGTTGTGACAGTTCATGTAAAAACAATCAACTCATCGTTCGACAATATATACTCGAACAAATTTCAGCAAATTTATAGCATAGAGATGTTCGAACAACAATTACATTTCGATATTGAGGTAAATACCTCTAGGCAGCAATAAAGACAAGATTGAATGGCCGACTAAAGGTGAGAGGAAAGCTGGAGCTCAGCAAAAACAGAATCAACAACACGTAGCCTCAAATTCTAGCTGAATACGGGCCGATTTTCAGCGAAGCAGCAGAAGCGTTAAGAGGTCAACCCGCTTGAGTCATGTTGATTAGCAAATGTTTCTACTCTTCAAAAATATTTGCTTCTGGATTTCTTTGTCTAACTCTCTTTCAACTTCTTAATAGAGCTTATTTGCATCAGATATCATCTAATACTCCAAATTTTGACAAAACCGAAACAATCCTCTCTTTTTTGTGTGTCTGTGTATGCGTGAGATGCAAGTGAGAGGTGAGGGAGTGTGTATGGAGTAAGAGTGAATGGAGAAGAAGAGAGAATGGAGAAGAAGAAAGGGAGGGTTTTCGTTTCTTTTTGTTCAAGACCAGGAGGTGCGCCGTTTTTTTTCTGTGTGGGGGTAGCTGCTGGTTTTTTTTTTAAGGGAGGGGTGATGGCTGCCAGCGTGGTGGAGTTGGGCGGCGGCTGGATTCTCACCGGAGATGGCAATGGTGGCTGCTCTTGTGAGAGAGAGAGATGAGTTGTTTTTTTGTTTTTTGATCTCCGGTTCTTCTTAGGGTGTAAGAGGTGTGTTATGGTCTCCTCCTCCGTTCCTCGTTAGTCTCCTTAGGGTGTGTATTTGAAGGAGTATAGGTTTTAGGGTTAGTTTAGTGGGTATTGGGTTAAGGGGAATGTGCTTGGGAATTGGGTTGAGTCCAGGTCTTGTTGGATTTTTGTTTTGGGCTAGGAAGACTAAAAATGATATAACGTGTTTATAAAATAAAAATAAAAACTTAACCTTAATTAATTAAATATACTACTAAAATAAAACTAAATATTAAAAGTGAAAATATTTTTGTAATTTTGATTTTTGTGCTTAAAATAAAGTAAAAGAGATATTAGGCCTAAACAAAATATTTAAACGCTAAAAAGTATAATATCCCGGGGAGGGTCAAAATTACGCGTCTACACTCACACCCAGATTCATAGCCGGAATTGACTAAATGCAGTGTGGAAGAGCCAACTCCAGTGCATCAGAGTTCAGAGGGATCTCATAGGAATCCCAAAGCAGTCACACACTGGAGGGGCAGAACTTAAGGACCTAAGAGTAGATTGAGAGTGCTTGACATGGTTTTGAAAATGCTTTGGTATAAAACACTATTGAAAATACTTAGTTGAAGTTTATAAAAGTATGAAGTGGTTTAGTAGTAAAATAGTTTGAACAAGAGTAGGGTAATTAAACAAACAATAGATCAACTACAGAACATAACAGGTTCAGCAACGCTCAAACAACAGTCCTTCACACAGGGGTAAGGGGTTGGGGACAGATACAACACCCAAGGTGAGCACATAACAAGCATAAGCATAGAAGTCTCAAGGAATAGCATGCAATATGTCATGGGTTCCAGAATTGCTAATTGGGGACATGGTTGCATAGAATCAAAAGTGCTTAGGGACTTGTGGGATTAGGGATAACTAATGATGTAAACATAGTATAGGAGTATGAATTTCAGAACAAATAATAGAAGACATAGTGGTATCAAACAGAATTGAGCATATAATCAGAACAACTTAAGGTAACAATTGCACAATATGTGCATACCAGAACTAGTAACTCATAGACAAGCATTCAAAGACAGGGTGGAGTCACATGGAGACAGATTACACAGGAAGTAAACATGTTCATAAATAGGCTGATCCTAAAAAGGGGTTAGAACATAACTAGTATACTAAGTAAACAAGTTAAACACATGTTGAGAAGCAAACAATAGACATAAACATATTAGTAAAATGATAAACTAAAGCAGTAGAAGAAACACATTGATTTTGGAACTTGAATTTAAAATCAGAACATACCAGTAAGGAGAATAGACACAAAGTGAAGAACAGGAAAGTGCAATAGTTAGCCTTGGCTTGCAGCCGGCTAATTCAGTAACAATAGCAAGTAACAAAAGTAAGNAATAGACACAAAGTGAAGAACAGGAAGTGCAATAGTTAGCCTTGGCTTGCAACCGGCTAATTCAGTAACAATAACAAGTAACAAAAGTAAGCAGAAGAGTTTTTGAGTGTATGAGAGAGTTGTGAACTAATGTGAGTTTGTGAATGTAGAAGACTGTGTAATGAGAGTAGAAGAGAGCAATATATATAGTAGTTTGAAAGCTAGGTAAATAAGGTAAGAGTCAAACTATTTAGTAATTATAGAACTCAGAATCAATTAGAGTAAAATCAGTCCAAGTCTTCCCTTAATTAAGGGAATCAGTTCAAATGGTAAAGAATAGGTAAAGTAAAGAAAGAAATTATGTATAGCTGGAGCATAACAAATAAGGAAATAATTCAAACACAGTAGGTACAGAGTAAGCAACTGGGGCTAGGTACATAAGATTCTAATTAAGAAAATAATATAAGAATCAATTAACAATATAGTCAACCACATAATAAGGCAATAAAATAATTTAAAGGTCGGAAATTAGAAAGGACATTAACACAGGAAATTAGGGATTCACAGAATCGAAAATAGTACTAATATTAAGGGAAACAATATAGACTTCCATGAATAAACAGATAAATAGAGTGTAAGCAAGCAGAACCAAATCGGAACTCTAATAAAATATTATTAGGGTAAAAATCAGAAAACACTTTAATCAATCGAGGCATACTCATGAGAATCGAACACACACATAGCAGAATCGAAAAGCAAGGATGAACTCAAGAATTATAACATAGAGTTAAAACTAGGGTTTTAACATAACAAATTAAGATTAAAAATCAACTTAACAAAAAGTCGTTTAAACATATGAGAATCAGAGAACAACCTTAAAAGACCAGAAGTATGTTTTCAAGAAAGATTCCAAAAACCCTAATGGGAAAATAAAGCGATGCTTTGAGAAATCGAAAGATTTTTCATAAAACGAACGAAAATAGCTCCGAAAAACCTCAGATCTGTTACAGATCTAAGAGGTACAGGAGAATAGATTAGGGTTTTCTAGAAAAATAACGTAGAAATAGAGAGACCGGCTAAGAAACCCATAGGTTTAGACGGAAAATAGAAAGATCTTACTCGATCGAGCCATGTTGGCCTGAGAATGCTGAGCACATGCCCAAGGGGTAAGTGAACAACCACTGGTCCCTTAAGGACCTCAGAAATGGCATGAATCCGGTCATGGAGGAGCCATTTAGGCTAGGGGTGGTGGTGAGAACCACCATCAATACCGGCGAGCAAGCAACCGGTGAGTGGAAGCCATGATTAGGTAGAGGGAGTTTGAGAGAATGAGAGGAGTGTGACTGTCACGACCCCCAATCCTAACAGGTCATGATGGCGCCTATCGTGGAACTAAGATAGCCAACCATCACATAACTACCCATTCGTTCTATTATAATATTTCAATAATCAATAACAACCAACAACAAAGCATAAAATAATTTCTTTAAGTCTTTACGCCTCAATAATAATCTAACATTCTAAACAATCCTCCCAAGACTAAAGTCAATGATCATGAGCATCTAAGAAAATAAACTAACTCTGCTATGTCTTAATCAATGTCTATGAAATAAATAATAATACTAATAAAGGAAGGGAAATGGAGAAGCTGCGGACGCTGAACAGTTACCTCGAAATCCTGTAAGCTGCTGAATACGAACGAAGACAGCTACTGCTCCGAACCGGTACCTGGAGCTGTGCACAAAGGCACAGGGAGTAATGATGAGTACGCCAACTCAGTAGTAATGAAAATAAATCACAGTCTGAGAAATATGAAACACACATCATAGATACACCAATTCCCAAAAACAGTAAAACACCAAGTCACCATAAAGTATTCATCAAATACATAAGTTCGAAAACCATTTTCCAAAAATCCTTTGAAACAAGTATAATTTCAATATATCTCAGTAAAATCAGTTTGAAAAACGAAGTGAATCACAATCAAAAACTCAGTAAAATCATCATAAATCTGCCCCTCGGGCCATAATCATTTCTCGTAACAATTTCCCTCAGCACCTCACCATCACTCAGTATCAGCACAGCTGGCAACCTCACAGTCGCTCAATATCAGTCCCGCGGGCATCACTCGCACTCAGTAGGTACCTACGCTCACTGGGGGTGTACACACTCCGGAGGGGCTCCTACAACCCAAGCGCTATAACAAGCCACATTATGGCATAAATTACTCAAAATATTAGCCCTTGGCCAGCCACATCATGGCATAAATCACTCACAATATTGGCCCTCGGCCAACCACATCATGGCATAAATCACTCACAATATTGGCCCTCGGCCTCTCTCGTATCATAACATCCTCACAATATTGGCCCGCAATCTCACTCACTCAGACACTCTCAACATGCCACTCGGGCCATCATTATACGGGGTTCTCGACCCAAAACAGTGTTTCATTTTTTTTCAAGAAATAATATCAAAATGATCTGAGTGTCAAAACAATTATCAAGAAAATACAGAGTGAAAATCATAACATATCAAGTGAGAAAAATAGTAAAAACAGCCCCCAAGAGGTAAACATATCGGCACTAGGCCCCAAACATGGCCTGCAGCCAAATTATATCAAAATATATCAATACTATTAAGCATAGGCTTTAAAATCGGGTTCACAACTCAATAATGCATAAAAAGGAATATATTTCCAATTTTCAATCTTTGTGTTCCAAAATCCGTGAAAGGATGCAAAGTCCGGGGTTTCATACCCTCAGAACAGGATTTAAAGACATTACTTACCTCAAACTAGCCCGAAAAGCTACTCTGCAACCCCCTTGCCTCTCGAATCAACTTCCGAGCGCTCCAAATCTATAAATATCAGATCTTTATCATCAAATTATTCTAAAGGAATGAATTCCAATTGAAAAGTACCAAATTTAGCTCAAAACTCGAAATTAGCCAAAATCCGACCCCCGGGCCTGCATCTCGAAACTCAACAAATTTTATACCAAAATGTTCTTCATCATCTCAAGAGTCCGTACATATAAAGAACGCTAAAATCGAAGTTTGTTTGACCCCTCAAATCGACCCCTAAATGTCTCAAAATCTCAAGCCCTAATCCGATCCTTTTCTACTGATTTTCATGAATTAAACACTGATATTATGTTCTTTAATCACATCCTTACCTCAATTAAGAACAATGATTTCCCTCTTCAAAATTGCTCCAAAATATCTATTCCCGTTCAACAATGGTGAAAAAGTGGGCAAAGGTCGCGAAGGGTTTTAATATATACTGTCCAGTTATTACTTCACTGTGATCGCGGAAGTTCCCACGCGATCGCGAAGAGAAAATTCTACAGACCCTCAAAAGACCCTACGCGATCGTATACCTTCACACGCGATCGCGATTCAACAAGACCTAAACCCACGCGATCCCAAACTTATACACGCGATCGCGAAGAATAAATGAAGTCACTCCCCACGCTCCTATAACTATACACGATCGCATGAAGATCCACGCGACCACACTGCTCTAGCCTGCCAAGCTATTCGATCGCATACACACTTACGCGATCGCACAGAACAACTTCACCTGCCTCGGCTTTTACTCTACGGGATCGCAGCTATTGCCATGCGATCGTGATGAACAAATCACTGCTGTGTTAACACCAGAAACAACAGACTTTCTAAGGCCAAAAATGCCCGTTAACCATCCGAAATCCATCCCGAGCCCCTCGGGACCCCAACCAAATTTAGCACATCATAAATGATCATTCAAACTTAGTTTCACTCTCGGAACACCAAAAATAACATCTAAACACCAAAATCACATCGGATTCAATCCTAAGAACTTTGAAATTTCTAAAATCCACCAACGATGCCGAAACTATCCAAAAGAACTCCGATTGACCTGAAATTTTGCAGACATATCCAAACTGACATTACGAACCTGTTCCAACTGTCGGAATTCCATTCTGACCCCGATAGCCTAATTTCCACTGCCGACCGAAAATTACCAAAAACTAACTTTCGCCAATTCAAGCCTAATTCTACACCGGTCCTCAAAAAAATATTTCGAACACACTCCTAAGTCCCAAATCACCTAACGAAGCTATCCGAGCCATAAAATCTGCATTCCGAGGTTGTTTACCAATAAGTCAAATCTCAGTTGATTTTTCCAACTCTAAGGTTATTCTTAAAGACTAAGTGACTAAATTCTCATTATAATTATTCTGATTCCAAGCCTACCAACTCTAACACATCAAGAACAATAATACCAACCTATGACAAGGCAATAACAACAATAATAATGCAAATTCTACGGAAAGACCGACCGGGTCGTTACATTCTCCCCCACTTAAACATACGTTCGTCCTCGAACGTGCCTAGAGTTGTTCCAAACACTACCAAAATTGTTGTGTAACCTACCATGCACATATTCAGAGGTGATTCCACGTCACCTTACCCCATATAGGTCTAATAGCACAACACAATTGAAATTTCAAAGTCTGATCTTGACCCATAAACCATAGAACTAAATTTCCACTTCTGAGTCTATTCACAAGATCAAATTTTCACGACTATAAGCTGAAATAGTCTGAACACGCTGTATCAAGCCATATCCGCAACACAAGATGAAATCACATAATATACCGCATGACTCAACACTCATAGTGATGACTCCTAATCCCAATCGCTACTCATAATAACCCAATACCGGTACTTATCAAACAAAACCTCGCTTAAACACCTTCATATGGTGCCGATGATTAAAGAAACACGTAGAAACCAACAACCATTCGCCTGATCAGCATCAATACCATCCAGAGCCATAACTTGTGCAACTCGTGCACTCAATAACAACATCCCAAGAGCTCAATTCATAAAATAGAGAAGACTAACACGAGAGGACTATCCTACCATTACTCTTGCCATTACCACATCATTCTAAAAGCCTGATACACATCGTGAAACCATATCACACTAATCCGACACCAAGGATCATACCTCTACCTAACTCAGCTGCAAAGCGTGATCCCATCCAACCGCTGGACCACATGACATACTCCAAGCCACCTTTCTCAAAATCAATAATCATGCGAAATTCGACATCAATTACTCAAAGTGCATTTCCATAACCACGGGAAAATCGGACGATACCATGCCACCCGAACCAGAAAGAACATAACCAACACGTCTCAATCCTGCAACACCCAATTACTTACCTTACTCAAACCTCGCTATAAAGCCCCGATAGAACTACACCCTATGCAGATATATAACCAACGATCACAACTCCTCGAACACCGAAAGGTAACTCATAGATCACTTCCAAAACACGAATAAGCTCAATGACAATCAAATGGTACATCCCTCAGCAATAGAAATTTGGGGTCAACAATTCCGACTCAGTGTAGAACATGCACCCATACTGGCCTACCAATAATTATATTCCAAATCAACTCTGGTAATCCACAACAGGTAGATAACTCTCCAAAGGTTCATAATGAATGAATCATGACATATACTAACATCTGACTAGCTTTGCTCGCATCCTCGTAGTTCACAACTACAAAAATAATCTGTTCATGAAAACTCCCAGTCTCAAATCCATAAGGCCCACCAATTACTATATCTGATCCCAATCCCACCACTCAAATATATAACACGCCCCTAATACTTTATCGTTCCACGAGGGATACCCCCATAATTCCTCTGTGTCACCAAGAACCTCAAATACCAGCAGTCGATCCAACGAGAGAGTGTCATAACACCAATGAAACACCCTTATTCAAACACATTGCCTTAAACACATTATCCTTTAGAATGTATACTCTCATCCAGCCACCCAATAGTGGTATCCTTTACCTAATCATCTGAAACTGCCAGACCGTGACCTCACATATGCCACTCTCCACTATACACAAAATACCGCATACGCCATGCAATCCTATGATAAATATGAGAACTTCATGCTCCCTTACTAGCCACAAACAACTACGTACCCAAATAGCCAAGAACTTTCCATGGATCCCATTTAGAAGCAAAATTACTATACATCACATGGCCCTCACGCCAGTGAAAAATATACATTTCTAACCGTGGTAGAAACCATCAAGAACTCCGAATCACATTTGTACAACACCAAACCGCCAGGACTGAATCCTTCTAACTCAACCAAGCTACGCATGCCACCAAACTCCAAGAGAATTACTAAGAAACACCTCTAACAACTCATTACCCTATAAACACCCAAAGAACTAACCATATCCCTTATCATGCTGATACGACCTACTATCAAGCTGTCCTATTTATCCAAGTTCCTTCTGACTTACCTTTGAATTGATACTTCTTCTTGCCATAATACCGCAATTCTCAATCCCGACTCACCGCACGACACTCGAGCATAAAGATATACCGTCTAAGGCTCATAAGCCGCTGAATACTCCCTCAATTATCCCCAAATGCACCACATTAGATATACTTACCCTGAAGAGACTTCCTGCTAATTTAAAGTCATTACCTTCACTTTCATGATGCTGATGGATAGAATCCATGATAATGCAAATACACCACAAGCCTTGACACATTCCCCGTAAATCTCAGTTCTAGCCCTTCTCACACCTTGAAGATCCTCGATCGCTACATATGACCTTGAATCTGTCTGAACCATTCTCGAACGTCATTTACTCTACGCAATTTCAATTGCACTAACCAAGTAAACAGAACGACCTGACCCCGCTTGCAATCCACATACTAGGAAAGTAATCCACACCTTTGAAGCAACAAGCACACTCATACATTGCACACTCTACACTTACCAGTACAATTCCATCATACAATGAATTCCACTATCCGTAAAGTACATTACAACTTGTATCGAAGAAATTTTCATCACTCCAGTCAATCCCAGACTCCACCTCTGTAGGTCATAATTGATTCACTAACATACCTCGAACCGAAACCAATAAAACTCAACTTATCATTAGCGGACTCCCCCACTTGACTCAAAGCCAAAGATCAAGACAAACAATAACTCACGGTGCCCATACACTATCACTGCCACCATACTGTGGTGAGGTTCAACTAAATCCTCCATAAGCTCATCTGACCCAAACCATCTAACACTCAAATCAAATGCAAATCTCGCATCCACCATTGTAATGGTCATGCCAACTCCCACACGCGATCTAAACTCAAATTAAAACATACATCATTTACTGATAGAGAGAACTTACTACAGATAAACATAAGGGTCACACACCTCAGGACAACCCGCAGGAGATACCCCTGCCTACTTAACCTCAAAATGATATCTCCCTATACACTTCCAAAATTATAGCTATCACACAATCACTATACCTTCCTACATTAGAACACAACCACTGCCTGCCCTCGAGACATCCCATTAAGAGGTATAAGAACAGGAAGCTGATGGCAATACCAACACTGGAGTTGTGGTCAAGGAAATATTGAGCTTCTGGAAGCTCTACACACACTCGTCTGACCATGTGGATACCTTCACTGGACACCACGTGTCCCAAGAATGCTACTGAACTGAGCCAAAAATTCACACTTAGAGAACTTTGCACAAAGCTTCTCCTTCATATATTCTCGTAATACCCTCATCAATTGCTGAGATGCTACCCCTGGATACGAGAGTACGACAGGATGCCATCAATAAATACAATAACAAAGGAGTTATAACACGGCTGAATACACCGTCAATCAAATACATGAACACTCTTGGGGCATTGGTCAGCTCAAAAGACATCACAGGAACTCAGAACATAACAGGAAAACCCACTTCACTCTACAACTAAACTACAAGAGAGGTACTTCAGTACTCATAACTCGAAGCCATATTCTAACTCAATACAGAAGTCAAATAATCAATGGTTCTTGCCACATCTCCTGCCAATTCATTTTGGTCACAATCAAACAACCTGAATACATCTAACTATCCGATCACACCTCGCCATGTAGTCATCTAGTCACAAAGTTCCATCAATAAGGACACAAACAAACATATAAGTCCCCCAACACATGTGCTCACCCAATTGAAATCTCAACACTCAAGCTACATACAAAATCCGGCCTCAAGTCCTTCTGACTGGCCCATTATTAACATGTTAAAAATCACATCTCACCCATGGAATTCACAAGCCGATGATGCACAACTGATACCAAGTGCTCGCGTGCGCATCCGAATACATGAAAGGAAATCAAGGAGTTACGCTTTTGGATGAATAAAATGGATTCGCACGACAAGAATTCAAGAATGTGGAATGTTTCCTAAGGGTTCTGCAGCCTCTCGAAGATAAGTACAGACGTCTCCGTACCGATCCGCAAGACTCTACTAAACCTGCTCATGGCCGTTGAATCCTATGTAACCTAGAGCTCTGATACCAACTTGTCACGACCCAAAATCCTAACACGTCATGATGGATCCTATCGGGGAACTAGGCTAGACAACCATCACATAACTATCCATCCTTCTATTATAAAGTTTCAATAATCAATAACAAGCAACAACAAAGCATAAAATAATTTCTTTAGTCTTTACGCCCCAATAATAATCTAACATTCTAAACAATCCTCTCAAGACTGGAGTCAATGATCATGAGCATCTAAGAAAATAAACTAAATATGCTAATGTCTTAAGCATATCTATGAAATAAATACTAATACTAATAAAGGAAGGGAAATGGAGAAGCTGCGGACGCTGAAAAGCTACCTCGAAATTCCGTAAGCTGCTGAATACGAACGAAGACAGCTACTGCTCCGAACTGGTACTTGGATCTGTGCACAGAGGCACAGGGAGTAATGATGAGTACGCCAACTCAATAGTAATGAAAATAAATCACAGTTTGAGAAATACGAAACACACAGCACAGATACACCAATTCCCAAAAATAGTAAAACACCAAGTCACCATAAAGTATTCATCAAATACATAAGTTCGAAAATTATTTTCCAGAAATCCTTTGAAACAAGTATAATTTCAATATATCTCAGTAAAACTCTCAGTAAAATAAGTTTGAAAAACAAAGTGAATCACAGTCAAAAACTCAGTAAAATCATCATAAATCTTCCCCTCGGGCCATAATCATTTCTCGTAACAATTTCCCTCAGCACCTCACCATTATTTAGTATCAGCCCAACGAGCAATCTCACAGTCACTCAGTATCAGCCCAACGGGCAACCTCACATTCACTCAGTATCAGCCCCGCGGGCATCACTCGCACTCAATAGGTACCTGCGCTCGTTGGGGGTGTACAGACTCCAGAGGGTCTCCTACAGCCCAAGCACTATAACAAGTCATATCATGGCATAAATCACTCACAATATTGGCCCTCGGCCAGCCACATCATGGCATAAATAACTCATAATATTAGCCCTCGGCCAGCCATATCATGGCATAAATCACTCATAATATTGGCCCTCGGCCTCTCTCGTATCATAACATCCTCACAATATTGGCCCGCAACCTCACTCAGACACTCTCAACATGCCACTCGGGCCATCATTATATCGGGTTCTCGACCCAAAACAGTATTTCATTTTTTTTCAAGAAATAATATCAAAATACTCTGAGTGTCAAAATAATTATCAAGAAAATACTGAGTGAAAATCATAACATATCAAGTGAGGAAAATAGTAAAAATAGCCCCCAAGGGGTAAACAGACCGGCATTAGGCCCCAAACATGGCTTGCAGCCAAATTATATCAAAATATATCAATACTATTAATCATAGGCTTTAAAATTGGGTTCGCAACTCAATTGTTTCCTAAAAAGGAATATATTTCCAAATTTCCAATCTTTGCGTTCCAAAATCCGTGAAAGGATGCAAAGTCCGGGGTTTCATACCCTCAGGACAGGATTTAAAGATATTACTTACCTCAAACTAGCCCGAAAAGCTACTTTGCAACCCGCTTGACTCTGAATCAACTTCCGAGTGCTCCAAATCTATAAAGATCAGATCTTTATCATCAAATTATGCTAAAGGAATGAATTCCAATTGAAAAGTACCAAATTTAGCTCAAAAACCCGAAATTAGCCAAAACCCGACCCTGGGCCCGCATCTCGAAACTCGACAAATTTTATAACAAAATGTTCTTCATCATCTCATGAGTCTGTACATATAAAGAACGCTAAAATCAGAGTTGGGTTGACCCCTCAAATCGACCCCTAAAGGTCTCAAAATCTCAAGCCCTAATCCCATCTTTTTCTACTGATTTTCATGAATTAAACACTGATATCATGTTCCTTAATCACATATAATCGAGTATTAGGGTCCAAAATCCTTACCTCAATGAAGAACAATGATTTCCCTCTTCAAAATTGCTGCAAAAGCTCTATTCCCGTTAAAAAAAGGTGGAAAAGTGGGCAAAGGACGCATAGTTTTTTAATATATAATGTCCAGTTATTACTTCACCGCGATCGCGGGAGTTCCCACGCGATCGCGAAGAGAAAATTCCACAGACCCTCAAAAGACCCTACGCGATCGCATACCTTCACATGCGGATCGCAATTCAACAGGACCTAAACCCACGCGATCACAAACTTACCCACGCGATCGCGAAGAATAAATGAACTCACTCCCCACGCGCCAATAATTCTACGCGATCGCATGAAGATCCACGCGACCGCACTGCTCTAGCCTTCCAAGCTATGCGATCGCAGACACACTTACGCGATCGCATAGAAAAACTTCATCTGCCTCGACTTTTACTCTACGCGATCGCAGCTATTTCCATGCGATCGCGATGAACAAATCATTTTTGTGTTAACACCAGAAACAACAGACTTTCTAAGGCCAAAAATGCCCGTCAACCATCCTAAATCCATCCCGAGCCCCTCGGGACCCCAACCAAATTTACCAGCACATCATAAATGATCATTCAAACTTAGTTGCACTCTCGGAACACCAAAAATAAGATCTAAAGACCAAAATCACGTCGGATTCAAGTCTAAAAACTTTAAAATTTCTAAATTCCACCAATGATGCCGAAACTATCCAAAACAACTCCGATTGACCTGAGATTTTGCATACATATCCAAAACGACATTACGAACCTGTTCCAACTGTCAGAATTCAATTCCGACCCCGATAGCCTAATTTCCACTGCCGACTGGAAATTACCAAAAACTAACTTTCGCCAGTTCAAGCCTAATTCTACACCGGTCCTCACAAAAATATTTCGAACGTACTCCTAAGTTCCAAATCACCCAACGAAGCTATCCGAGACATAAAATCTGCATTCCGAGGTCTTTTACCAATAAGTCAACTCTCAGTTGACTTTTCCAACTCTAAGGCTATTTTTTAAAGACTTATTGACTAAATTCTCATTATAATTATTCCGATTCCGAGCCTACCAACTCTAACTCATCAAGAACAGTAACACCAACCTATGACAAGGCAATAACAACAATAATAATGCAAATTCTACGGCACGACCGACTGGGTCGTTACAGTGACGGCGGGTGAGGATGAGAGAATAGAGGGGTTTGGGGGTATATGTTAGGTTAATTAAGGTAAGGTTGGGTCGGGTAGATTAGGAATTGGGCTTGGGGTATTGGGCTGATTTAATTAGGGGTTTGGGGATGGTTTAAATAGGTTATAATTGAAATAAAATGGGGCTATTTGTTAAATACCCAATTCGAATTAGTTAAAATAATTTAAAAATAGCTAATAATTATAAAAAATGAATTTCATGCATAGAACATAGTTAAAAAACTGTTTGGTATTTTAAAATACAGAGGACTAATTTCTGGTAAAAAAAAATAGTACGAAATTATATGTTTGGGCTATAATTGCAAAGTCATTGCAATTATAGCCAAAAGATGCCAATTTGGCTAATTATGAAATAATTTTATCTTATTAGGACCATAAACAATAAATTAAATAAAGAAATTCTCTTGAAATCATTTGTGATGAAATTTTATAATTATTTATTGGAAATAAAATGCTGGACAAATTAATAAAAATGCAGAAAAATTATGGAAAAACACCAGTTGCTATTAATGCATGATTTTGAAGGTATATATGCAATTTTAAAAATATTTTGGGAAAAATTGGGTACCAATAGATGCACCTATTTACCCAGAAAGGATTGTTGGGTAAAGATATAATGACCAATTTTGACCGAGCGAAACAATTAGAGAGATTTTGGCCATACTCTGGTTTTTGAGCTACCTACATATCCCCGATTTTATAGGAATCAGGCCGTATGTAGTTCCGGACTCACCAGTGAAACATACCGGTGAAATCATTACAAGAACTGATGCAATATCTAGGGATGGGCGAATGAACAGTTTACGAGAGAGATTAGGTTTGATACAATTGAGGAACTGGAGCGGGATCGCTCCTGCTGGGATAGCCGTTGCTCGCTAGGTTACCTGCAAATAAGAATACTACAAGCATATATTGTGCATAAATTTAGACATAATGCAGGTTCCCATTGGACTATGAAAGTCGTCTTCGGGCGGTTAGGGATGACGTCCTTAGACCATGATGTCCTGGGCCACAAATTGTTTGATGAGAGATTCGCAGGCCATGAAATGATGTTCTCGGGCCATGAAGATAGTGCCTTCGAACTATGACGCCTTTGAATAATGATAAGCGAATTAAGAGAGATTCGCATGCCATGACATGGTGTCTTCCGGCTATGAGGATGATGTCGTTAGACTATGACGCCTTTGAATAATGATAAGCGAATTAAGAGAGATTCGCATGCCATGACATGGTGTCTTCCGGCTATGAGGATGATGTCGTTAGACTATGACGCCTTTGGACAAGTGTTGATACCCAATTTTTCCCAAAATATTTTTAAAATTGCATATGTACCTTCAAAGTCATGCATTAGCATCAATTGGTATTTTTCCATAATTTTTTCACATTTTTTATTAATTTGTCCAGTATTTTATTTCTAATAATAATTACAAAATTGCATCACAAATGATTTCAAAACGCTTCTTGACGTAATATTACTATTTATGGTTTTATTGAGTCCAAATTATTCCATAAATAGCCAATTTGGTACTTTTGGCTACAATTGCAATATTGCAATGATAGCCCTTGCATATAATTTGCATTATTTTTATCAGAAATTAGCCTTTTGTATTTTTAAATACTAAATAACCATTTTCAAATCACATCTATGCATGAAATTTACTTTTTTATGATTAGTAATTATTTTACAAATTATCTAAATTAATTTAATTGGGGTATTTAACAAATAGCCACTTATTATTTCAATTACAACCTAAATTAGCTAGCCCAAATACCTTATACACCAGCCCAATATAACTAGGCCCAAACCCCTACCTAACCCGACCCAATTCTTGTTGAATCCTGGTCGTTGATCATTTTTTATCAACAACCCAGATTAATTATTTCCTTAATTAACCTAAACTACCCCTCCCAAACCCCTCATTCCTCTCTTTCACTCTGTCGTCACCCACCCCCTTTCTCTCTCAAGTTCTCTCAGACCCTAACCCCAATTCCCCCTCGCCGGTGCTCTCATGTCGTCGACTATGGGGGCTTACCACCATCCTCCAGCCTTAATGGCTCTCCTGTGCCGGGATTCCTGCCTTCTTTGAGGTCCTCAAGGGACCAGTGGCCATTTCACTCACCCCTGGGCCAGTGCTCACATTTCTCAGGCCACCACGGCTCGATCGAGTAAGATCTTTCCTTTTTCCGGCAAAACCTATGGGTTTCTAAGCCGATCTGTCTATTTATGGGTTATTTTCTAGAAAACCCTAACCTCTTCTATTGTACCTCTTAGATCTATCACAAATTTGGGGTCTTTCTAAGCTATTTTCGTTTGTTTCATGAAAAACCTTTCGATTTCTCAAAGCTTCACTTTATTTTTCCATTAGGGTTTCCAGAACTTTTCTTCAAAATATATTTCTGGTCTTTTAATGTTGTTCTCTGATGTTTAAAACGACCTTTTGTTGAAATTGCTTTTTAGTCATGACTTGTTATCATAAAACCTTAGTTTTAACACTTTTTATAGTTCTGAGTCCGTCTTTGGTAATATGTTTGTGTGCTTGTTTCTCATGAACACTCTGAGTTTCAGCCAAAACCCTAAGAAGTGGTCTGACTGGGTAAGTATGGCATCAGACTTCATGGACCGGTTCAGGTTCAATACGGAGAATGCACCAGAGGTGTTCTACATCCAGAACCTTAAAAAGAAGCCCACCGAAACTTTTCGCGAGTATGTCACTCGCTGGAGATCTGAAGCAGCCAAGGTCAGGCCTGCCCTAGATGAAGCACAAATGAACAAATTCTTCGTCCGGGCACAGGACCCACAATATTACGAGAGGGTAATGGTGATTGAGAACCACAAATACTCTGACATCATCAAGCTCGGTGAGAGAATTGAAGAAGGTACCAAGAGTGGAATAATCACTAACTTTGAGGCACTACAGGCCACCAACAAAGCCTTGCAGTATGGTGGTATATCCAAGAAGAGAGATGCAAGAATGGTAATGGTTGCACAAGGATCCAAGTCCTCGTTGGTATACCGAACTTCCCTACTCACCTATCAGGTACCCTCGCGCACCTATCAGTACGTACCTCCACCAACATATCATCCATCTCCACCGTCTACATATCAGCCTACTTCCCCCCAGATATTCCCAACCATCTCCTGTTTATCATACCTACAACTCTCAGCCATCTCACTTCCAATCACCCCCTGCTCGTCAAAATTTCCCTCAACCTCGACCCAACTTTGATCACAGACCTCCTAAACAATACACTGCCATTGCTGAACCTATCGACCAGATGTATGAAAGATTAAAAGCTGCTAGTTATGTCACTCATATCCCTGCTATAACCCCTGAAAATCCATCCCAATAGGTCAATCCAAACAAGACTTGTGCATACCATTCCGGCATGAAGGGGAATACAATTGATGAATGTTGCTCACTGAAAGATAAGATCCAGTCTATGATTGATAACAAGGTCATCCAAGCAAAGGAAGCTGCTCCCAATGTTCGCAACAATCCGCTTCCACACCATAGGGGTGTCAAATGATAGAGATAGAAGAAGATTGGGACCCAGAGGGTCGATCGGGTTAATTATAGAAGGTGATGACCCAAAGAAGCCAGTAGTCACTCTTAATCCCATCATAGTCCAGATTCATCCATCCGGAGACGTCGAGGTAATTGCGTCACTCCCATTCAAGTTTGAAACGGCACCACCTACAAACACACACTTATCGTTCGAGGTTGAAGTTATGCCGCCTACTAAGGAACCCATTCCATTTGAAATGAAAGTAGCTGCACCAATCACAGTGACAGTGTCAACCACGCCACCTTTTAACGATAAGGCTGTACCTTGGGATTACACGACTGAAGCAAGAAGGAAAGGTAAAGTCAAGATAGAAGAAACTGGTGTTGTACAGGGGGTGGCAAGGATTGGCAGGGTCTATACACCTGAACACTTGGTAGAATCTAGCAAGAATGCTTCCAACAGGCCACCCGTCATTGAGACAGGCCCAGATGATCTTTGGAGGAAGGTGCAGGCCAAGGAATACTCAGCCATCGATCAGCTGAACAAAACTCCAGCCCAGATATCCATTCTGTCATTGCTGCAGAATTCAGAGACACACATGAATGCTTTGATGAAAGTGCTGAACGAAGCATATGTGCCAAATAACATAATAGTGGAGAAATGGCCAATATGGTAGGTCAAGTACTGGAGAGTCAAAAGATCACTTTCCACGAGGACGAGCTACCGTCTGAAGGGCTAAGTCATAACAAATCACTGCACATCACTGTGCAATGTGAGGACTACTTTATCACCAGGATTCTGATTGACGGGGGATCCAGCCTCAACATCCGTTTGTTGACAACACTCAAGAAATTGGGCAAGGGGTTGTACGAGATCAAATAAGGATCCATGAATGTAAAGGCTTTCAATGGTTCTCAGAGGTCTACCATTGGTGAAATCAGTCTTTGCCTGTAGATGGGACCTAGATGGTTCGAGGTTGAATTTCAGGTGATAGACATATCGGCATCCTACAATCTGTTGTTGGGACGTCGGTGGATACACGCCGCTGGGGATATGGCATCAACATTGCATCAATCAGTAAAATTTGAATGGAACCACCAGGAGGTGATCATCCATGGATACAGAAGCAATCCTATCTATAGTCGCCATACCATCCCGGTGATTGAAGGTAGAAGGAGGCTGGGTGGATAAACCTACCACCACATTGAATGGATTAATGCAGTAGACAAAGACAAATGGTGGGATAGTAAGATCGAGAGCAAACTGAACTGGAGTGGATACGAGCCTGGCAGAGGACTCGGTAAGAATCATTAGGGGATTTCCAAACCAATACAGCTGAAGCACCATGGCACCACTTTTGGGCTGGGATACAAATACACATGGTAAGAGTACGAGAACTGGTCTCCATCATGGCATGGCCCTTACTATCCATTGGAAAAGCCGCTACCGCATCTGGAGCAGACCTTCCACTAGGCCGACATAATATGGGGGTCAGAGGAAGAAGAAGCATTGGCGGCCTTGAAAAATCTATTCCTGGAAGATGGTGACACGGACTGTTGTGTTATTGTTGAGGAGGAGGAGGAGGAGGAGGAGGAAGGCTCTACCGTCCAAGCTGTGAGTAAGGGATCATTCCTCAAGAATTGGACTGTCGGAACATCCAGGGCCCGACGAGTCCCGGGGTAGCAAGGCTGAACAAGCATTATTTATTTCATTTTTGCTAATGATTTCCTTTTCGCCTTTTCCATTTTTTGCATTTTCCAATAAAATCTCCAATGTTCCAAACATTCGAAAATCACTTTTACATTTCAACGAATCTATATTTATTTATTATCGTTTATCTCATTATTTTATCTATACAACATCATATTTCCTGTCTTGATGAACCAATGACTGTGACATGCAATGAGACAACGCAATAAAAGGACAGTGATTCAGAAGAAGAGGATTTCATACCCGATGAAATTGTTAGAGAAGTTGAGGGTTTTGAAAACAAGCCTAAGTCCAATTTGGACGAAACTGAGATAATCAACCTGGGAGATTCAGAAACTGCCAAAGAAACTCGCATCAACATTCATTTATCGCCATCAGAGAAAGTGGAATACACAAAATTCTTGAAAGAATATGAAGACATATTTTCATGGTCGTACGATGACATGACTGGTCTAAGTACGTCCATTGTGGCTCACAAGCTTCCAACCAATCCAATGTGCCCACCGGTAAAGCAAAAGCTCAGAAAGTTCAAGCCTGATATGAGTCTGAAAATCAAAGAGGAAGTTACCAAGCAAATCAACGCCAAGGTTCTCAGGGTAGTTGAATATCCGACATGGTTAGCCAACATCGTGCCAGTGCCCAAGAAAGATGGAAAGGTCAGGGTTTGTGTCGACTACCGGGATCTCAACCGGGCCAGTCCGAAGGATGATTTCCCTCTCCCGAACATACACATCCTGATTGACAATTGCGCCAAGCATGAGCTTCAGTCGTTCGTGGATTGCTTTGCTGGTTACCATCAGATTTGGATGGATGAGGAAGACGCTGAGAAAACGACTTTCATTACGCCATGGGGAGTCTACTGTTATAATATGATGCCATTCGGCCTAAAGAATGCTGGGGCCACCTATATGAGAGCTATGACCACTATCTTCCATGACATGATACAAAAAGAAATCGAGGTGTATGTGGATGATGTCATCATCAAGTCCAAAAGAGCCACCGACCATACAGAATATTTGAGAAAGTTCTTCGACAGGCTGCGAAAGTACAACTTGAAATTAAACCCGGCGAAGTGTGCATTCGGGATTCGTGCTGGGAAATTGCTTGGGTTCATCATTAGCCGCCGAGGGATACAATTGGACCCATAAAAGGTCAAAGCCATCCAAGAGTTACCATTGCCATAGAACAAGAAAGATGTGATGAGTTTCCTGGGACGCCTTACCTACATCAGCCGATTCATAGCCCAGTCCACGGTTATATGTGAACCGATATTCAAGATGCTAAAGAAAGATGATGCGACCAAATGGACCAAGGATTGTCAGAAATCTTTTGACATAATCAAGGAATACTTGTCAACGCCACCAGTTTTAATCCCGCCAGAGCCAGGAAGACCCTTGCTACTCTACCTTGCGGTATTAGATGAAGCTTTCGGCTGCGTTCTGGGGCAGCATGGCGAGACATGAAGAAAGGAACAAGCTATTTATTACCTGAGTAAGATGCTCACTCCATATGAGGCATGGTATTCTCTACTGGAACGTACCTGCTATGCTCTTACCTGGGTAGCCCAGAAGCTGAGGCATTACTTCTGTGCCTACACATCATATCTCATATCAAGGATGGATCCCTTGAAGTATATCTTCCAGAAGCCCATGCCCACTAGAAATCTGGCCAAATGGAAAATCCTACTGAGTGAGTTCGACATTGTTTATGTGACTCAGAAAACGGTCAAGGGGCAAGCATTGGCAGATCATCTTGCCGAGAATCCTGTAGGAGGAGAATACGAACCCCTGAAAACGTATTTTCCCGATGAAGAAGTATCATTTATAGGAGAAGACATTGCAGAATCCTATGACGGTTGGAGAGTGTTCTTCGACGGAGCAGCCAATTTCAAGGGAATTGGCATTGGAGCTGTCCTGGTATCGGAAACAGGTCAACATTACCCGGTATCTGCCAAACTCAGATTTCCCTGCACCAACAATATGGCAGAATATGAAGCCTGCATCTTAGGGCTCAATATGGCCGTTGACATGAATATCTAGGAGTTGTTAGTAATTGGTGACTCAGATCTGCTAATACACCAAGTACAAGGAGAATGAGCTACCAAGAATTCCAAGATACTTTCGTATCTGCACCATGTTCAGGAATTGAGAAAAAGGTTCACGAAGACAGAATTTCGGCACGTCCCCAGAATTCAGAACGAGTTTGCCGATGCATTGGCCACTCTATCATCCATGATACAGCACACAGATAAGAACTTCATTGATCTTATTCCAGTGAATATCCATAACCAGCCGGCATATTTTGCCTATGTTGAAGAAGAAGCAGACGGAAGACCATGGTTCCACGACATCAGGGAATACTTGTCAAAGGGAGAGTACCCAGAGCTTGCAAATCACACTAAGAAACACACGCTCCGGAGATTGTCTAATAATTTCTTTCTCAGCGGAGGAGACCTATACAGGAGAACTCCCGACTTGGGATTATTAAGATGTGTCGATGCAAAGGAAGCTTCCAGACTACTTGAAGGGATACATGCTGGGACCTGCGGCCCACATATGAATGGTTTTATCTTGGAAAAGAAAATACTTAGAGTCGGTTACTTCTGGATGACCATGGAAATGGACTGCATCCGGTATGCCCAGAAATGCTACCGATGTCAGGTACATACATATATGATAAAGGTACCCCCGAACGAGCTCAATACAACAAGCTCGCCTTGGCCGTTCGCTGCCTGGGGAATGGATGTCATTGGACCGATAGAGCCTACCGCCTCAGATGGACACAGATTCATCTTAATAGTTATTGATTATTTCACCAAATGGGTCGAAGCGACATCCTACAAAGCAGTGACTAAGAAAGTTGTGTCAGGCTTTGTCCGCGACCGTATCATTTGTCGGTTCGGGGTTCCAGAGTCAATCATCACCGACAACGGCTGCAATCTCAACAGTGATCTGATGAAATCCATGTGCAAGACTATCAAAATCAAGCACACAAATTCCACAACCTATAGACCACAGATGAATGGAGCTGTGGAAGCCGCCAACAAGAACATCAAAAAGATATTGAGAAAGATGATAGAAAAGCACAAACAGTGGCATGAAAAGTTATATTTCGCCTTACTGGGATACTGCACCACAGTCCGCACATCAACCAGGGAAACTCTTTATTTACTGCTTTGTGGTACGGAAGTTGTTATTCCTGTCGAAGTGGAGATCCCTTCCTTAAGAATCATACAAGAAGCTGAGCTCAGCGACGCAGAATGGATAAAAGACCGGTACGAGTAGTTGGCCCTCATAGATGGAAAAGGATGAATGCAATATGTCACAGTCAACTTTATCAGAATATAATGACCAGAGCCTTCAACAAGAGAGTCAACCGAAAACATTTCACATCGGGGCAACTGGTGTTAAAAAAGATCTTTTGTGATGACCCAAAAGGTCATCCCATATATTTTTAGCTAATTCTGTGTTTCGAGGTCGTGAAAACTTCCTTCTATCTCACCTCGATTTGTATGCGCATCCCGGGCATGTAGCCGGGAAGCCTTTATGTGAAAAACTGATAAAAATGATAATTTTGTATTAGAAATTTGAATAAAGTTGACTTCGGTCAACGTTTTTGGTAAATGGATCCGAACCCGTGATTTGACGGTCCCGGAGGGTCCGTAGGAAAATATGGGACTTGGGCGTATGCTCGGAATCGAATTCTGAGGTCCCAAGTCCGAGAAATAAATTTTTAAAAGAAATTGTTTTCTGAAAATAAAAGAGGTTTTTGAAAATGAAATTATATGTGAAACATGTGGTATCGGGCCCGTATTATGGTTTCGGAGTCCGGTACAGGTTCGACTTAATATTTGTGCCATATCTGTGAAGTTTGGTAAGAAGCGGACTTCATTAGATGTGATTCAGACCGTAAATGCAAAATTTAAGGTTTAAAGAAGTTTTGAGGAATTTCATTATTTTTTGGTTTAATTCATCATTTTAGTGTTGTTTTATGTCTTTTGAAACCTCGAGCGAGTCAGTGTTAGGTTATATGACTTGTGTGTGTGGTTGGACGGGGTCACGGGGGGCCTCGGGTGCATTTCGGATGGGCTTCGGACCATTTTCTTCCATTTTTGAACTGCTGTTTCTAGTGTCCTCTTTCGCGAACGCGTACCCAAGCCGTGATCGCGTAGTGTTCTATTTTCCCCGCCCATTTTTCCTTCATCGCGATCGCGATGTGTCCCTACTGGTCTCCTCCTCCGTGTTCGCGAAATCCTTGATGAACAACCTGGGTAGCTTTCCTCGTTCTTCTTCGCGATCACAAACCATGTTCCGCGATCGTGATTCATTTAACGTCTGGGTAGAATATAAGTTTTCCAAAATCGGAGTTTCACCATTTTAAACATATGTTGACTTCTAGAGCTCGGGTTTTGGCGATTCTTTGAGGGTTTTTCACACAAATGTAATGGGTAAGTGTTCTTCCACTAGAAATTAATTATATTTCATGAATTAGTTCTTGTTTCCATCATTTAAATTGTGTTTTGGGTTGAGGAAGTTGTGGGTTTTGAAAGAAAACTTCAAAAATGAAAATTCATGATTTGAAAGACCAAATGTTATCAATTGGATAAATTTAGTATGGGTGAACTCGTATCGGAATGGGTAATCAGAATTTGTAAAATTTGTCGGGTTCCGAGGTGCGGGCACGGGGGTCGACTTTTGGGTCGATTTTTATAATTTTGTAAAGATTGAAACTTTATTGTACGGGATAGTTCCTTATACGTTTTATGTGTATTTTGAAGTTGTTTTAGTTGATTTTGAGCCGTCCGGAGGTCTTTTCGCCCGAGAAGTCTATTTTTGAGTACCGGGTTGTCGTCTTTGAGGTAAGTATCTTGCCTAACCTTGTGTGGGGGAACTACCCCTTAGGATTGAGTCTTCCTTGTTGATTGTAGTCCGAGTATGCGAGGTGACGAGTGTGTACTCAAACTTATTTACAATTAGATTGGCTTTTTAGGATTCGTAGGTTCTTATATTACCTGTGTATGATTTGTAATTGTTACATTTGAATCCTTGGTTGTTAATTTCATCCCTTCCTGTTTAAATTAGAATTACTTGTTTTTGGATTCCTTCGTTGGCTATTTGACTTTACTTGACTTAACTGAATATTCTACTTCTCTTATCATCATGCTATATTTTCTTCCTAGCTTATCTAATTGACTATAATTAGTGCCATCTAGCCTTATAGTTGACTAGTCGTAGTTGGAACATCTTTTCGTTGGAGTCAAGCATGCACGTGAGTCTTACATTGTGATTTATATGATTATTCCCTTAATTGATACTTAGGTCGTTAGAAATTTATGTAATTGGTATTTCCTTGATGTTGCCTATTACTAGGCCTTTGTTGAAATTGAGTTTATTCCGTGAAGTTAACTGTTTAGGTGAGATTGGTTATAGCTGTTTCCCTTGCCGGGATTGTGTGGTTTCTCTTATTATTCCGTTGTTGATGATTTTGTTTGCCTTGTTGACTCCCTTGCCGAGATGTTATGGTTTCTATCATTGTTTATGCTGTTAATGATATTGTTTGTATTGTTAACTCCCTTGCCGGGATGTTGTGATTTATGGTTCATATTGTTGATGTTCCTTACCAAATTGTTGTTCTTGATATTGTTTGGGTGAGGAAGAGTGTAAAGCAAGAAGGGTGATGTCGTGTATTTATTTGTTGCATTGTGAGGAAGAATGTAAAGCACGAAGGGTGATGCCGTGTATTTATTTATTGCATTGTGAGGATGAGAGTATAAAAGGTAGAAGGGCGATGCCGTGACATGATATGATATTTAAAAGCACGACGGATAATGATGTGCCGTTTTATTTATTTATTGCATTTTGAGGATGAGAGAAAGAACAAACGGTGATGTCGTGCACTTGATTTGGTGAGGATGAGAGTAAAGCACGAAGAGTGATGCCGTACACTTGTTTTGGTGAGGATGAAAATGAAGCACGAAAGGTGATGCTATGCACTTGTTTTGGTGAGGATGAGAGTAA
The DNA here is from genome assembly GCA_005239505.1 of Nicotiana paniculata. Classification (NCBI taxonomy): domain Eukaryota; kingdom Viridiplantae; phylum Streptophyta; class Magnoliopsida; order Solanales; family Solanaceae; genus Nicotiana; species Nicotiana paniculata. The sequence goes on from ML309369.1 coordinate 56,777, forward strand.
AGCACGAAGGGTGATGTCGTGCACTTGTTTTGGTGAGGATGAGAGTAAAAGCACGAAAGGTGATGCCATACACTTGTCTTTGCATTTTATTCTGTTGTTCTAAATTTGGATATTCCTACTGATCTCTTACTGTATTTATTGGCAAGATTTTATATTCCTCCTGTACTGTATGGCAATTTCTGAGTTACGGACTGAGTTCCGGTAGATAAATCTTGAGGAGATTTTAATCAAGGGATTTTATTGAAAGGTATTATTGAAAAAGCAATGGTTTTGAAATTATTATATTTTAATGACTTTTACATTGAAGGTATATTTGAAAAGCACTAGTCTTGCCTAAAATGATATTTGGAAGTCATTTATTGGGAAAGCATCTTTGGAAAGTTTCGTATTTCTCTATTGTGTTGTGTTTCTTTCGATTCGGCTTGTTTTGTTGTCCATCTTTCTGTCTATTTTTGTGTTGTTTCGTGATTGATTCCTGTAATTTCCTTTCGCTTTATATTGTCATTGTTGTAAATTATTTTGTGAAGTCTTAGATAGATGTAACGTTCGGTCATTTCTACATTCATGTTATTTATCTTGTAGACCAGTGTTGTCTTGACTAGTCCTCGTCACTACTCCACCGAGGCTAGTCTTGATACTTACCGGGCACCGCTGTGGTGTGCTCATACTACACTTCTGTGCATTTTTGTTTGCACAAATCTAGGTTTTGGTTGTTAGTAGCTGCGCGGATGATTGCTGAGGAGACTCAAGGTAACCTGTTGCTGCGTTCACAGGCTTCAGAGTCACCTTCCTGTTTAATTCAACTATACTTACTTATTTCTAGACAGTTGTATTTAGATTTGGTGGAAAGATTTCGTAGAGCTTATGACTTGTATTTACCAGGTTTTTTAGGGAAAAAATGTAGACTCAGTCAAGATTTCTTTTATCGAGATTGTTAAAGTTCTTTTATTACTGTTATTGTGGTTAAATGTTAGGCTTACCTAGTCCGTAAGACTAGGTGCAATCACGGTACCTAACAGAGGGAAATTTGGGTCGTGACATCTTTCCACATCAAGATGAAGCCAAAGGGAAATTTTCTCCCAACTAGAAAGGTCCGTATATGGTTCACCAACTATTGACAGGAGGAGCCCTCATGCTTGCAGAAATGGACGGAGAAGTCTAGCCAAAGCCAATCAATTCAGATACAGTCAAACGATATTATGTGTAAATTTCTATGCTTTTCTTCAATGATGTAAATTGAACTACGCCTGACCTGATTCCCGTTTAAGAGGGGATATGTAGGCAGACCTATGGGTTAGGTAATATTCAATAAAAATCTCATTTCCCCCCGCAATTGGAGACTGAGGCAGAATTGTGAGAAGGACCCTCAAAATTTTGAAGCAAGTACAGCCGATCGAAGCATGTACAACGGTCAGAACCATCAACCATCTAACTGGGGCAAAATTTTGAGGAGGACCCTCAAAATTCTGTAACATGAGTGGTTGAAATATATTGAACCATGTCACGGTCATCGGTTCATCTAAATTTCTCAAAATATATTTTTACTATGTCTTTATAAAATCATGCACGTTTTCAAAATATAGCTTTGTTTAGCAAACGCTATCCCAATGACATAAACAGGATCATCAGACCAAGCAGAACGAAGCAAGCAAAGCCAGCGGGGATACGAACCAACCTTCCCCATCTACAGAACTCACAATTTTTCTTTGGATGCAGGAATAAAGAACAAACAGGTTTCGAAGTCACAAACTTCAACATAGTCGCAAATGCAAAGTTTACTATCAACACAAAAGAATGAACATGCCCCATAGTCACAGTTCTCACAACAATCGCAATACCACAACCTATTACCAACTAAGAAATCCTACTAGCATTCGCTATTTGTTCCTTGGCATAGGGTCAAGCCCTGCCTTCATCTTGCACGGGACTAGAGGTTAAGCTCTACCTCCACTTGCATAAGGCTAATCATCTTTCTTCTTCCTGCATAAGGCTAATTGCATGAGACTAAGCTCTGTCTCCATGTTGCACAAGGCTAATCTCTGCCTTCATTTGCATAAGGCTAATCTTCTGCCTTCCATTTGCATAAGGCTAATACCCTGCCTTCCCTTGCATAAGGCTAATCTCTGCCTTCCATTTTGCATAAGGCTAACCCCTGACTTTCTATCTGCATGAGGCTAAGCTCCTCCTCCAATTTACTTTTTCACCGAGACTAAGCGCTAGCTCTCAAGCATTATCTACTTCGCTTCTCTTTCGGGCTAAGCTCTGCCCTTCAATTCGCAAGACTAAGCTCTGTCTTGTCAGCATTATATTATTGCATATCATGGGCTGAAATATCGCCAACCTGTCCAAAGGCGTCAAGTCTAACGACATCGTCCTCATAGCCGGAAGACACCATGTCATGGCCGAAGGATCTCTCTCAATTTGCATATCATTATTCAAAGGAATAATAGTTCGGAGGCACCATCTGCACGGCCCGAGAACATCATTTGATGGCCTACGAATCTCTCATCAAGCTATTCATGGCCCAGGACATCATGGTCTAAGGACGCCATCCCTAACTGTCCAAAGACAACTTTCATAATCCAACGGGAACCTACATCATGTTTAAATTTATGCATAGTATATGCTTGTATTGCTTTTATTTGCAGTTAACCCGTCAAGCAACGGCTATCCCAGCAGGAGCAATCTCGCTCCAGTTCTCCCAACCGTATCAAACCCGATATCCCGCAAGCCGTTCATTCGTTCATCCCAATATGTTGTGTCCACTGTTGTGATAACTTCATCGGTATACTTTGCTGATAAATTCGGAACTACATACGACATGATTCCTGTAAAACCAGGGATATGTAGGCAGCTCAAAAGCCGGAACGCGGCCTAAACCTCTCTAACCGTTTCGCTCGGTCAAAATTGGCCATCTATCTTTACCCGACAACTCTTTCATCCTTTTCAGGTAAAGAGGGGCAGCTGTTGATACCCATTTTTTCCCAAAATATTTTTAAATATGTACCTTCAAAGTCATGCATTAGCATCAATTGATATTTTTTCACATTTTTTATTAATTTGTCCAGTATTTTATTTTTAATAATAATTACAAAATTACATCACAAATGATTTTAAAACACTTCTTGATGTAATATTACTATTTATCATTTTATTGAGTCCAAATTATTTCATAAATAGCCAATTTGGTACTTTTGGCTACAATTGCAATAACTTTGCAATTATAGCCCTTGCATATAATTTGCATTATTTTTATCAGAAATTAGCCTTTTGTATTTTTAAATACTAAATAACCATTTTCAAATCATATCTATGCATTAAATTCACTTTTTTATGATTAGTAATTATTTTAATTAATTTAATTGGGGTATTTAACAAATAACCACTTATTATTTCAATTACAACCTAAATTAGCTAGCCCAAATACCTTATACACCAGCCCAATATAACTAGGCCCAAACCCTTACCTAACCCGACCCAATTCTTGCTGAATCCTGGCCGTTGATCATTTTTTATCAACGACCCAGATTAATTATTTCCTTAATTAACCTAAACTACCCCTCCCAAACCCCTCATTCCTCTCTTTCACTCTGCCGTCACCCACCCCCTTTCTCTCTCAAGTTCTCTCAGATCCTAACCCTAATTCCCCCTCGTCGGTGCTCTCATGCCGTCGACTATGGGGGCTTACCACCATCCTCCAGCCTTAATGGCTCTCCTATGTCGGGATTCCTGCCTTTTTTGAGGTACTCAAGGGACCAGTGTCCATTCCACTCACCCCTGGGCCTGTGCTCACATTTCTCAAGCCACATGGCTCGATCGAGTAAGATCTTTCCTTTTTCCGGCTAAACCTATGGGTTTCTAAGCCGGTCTCTCTATTTCTGGTTTATTTTCTAGGAAACCCTAACCTCTTCTACTACCTCTTAGATCTATAACAGATTTGGGGTCTTTCTAAGCTATTTTCGTTTGTTTCATGAAAAACCTTTTGATTTCTCAAAGCGTCGCTTTATTTTTCCATTAGGGTTTTCAGAACTTTTCTTCAAAATATATTTCTGGTCTTTTTATGTTGTTCTCTGATGTTTAAAACGACCTTTTGTTGAAATTGCTCTTTAGTCATAACTTGTTGTCATAAAACCTTAGTTTTAACACTTGTTATAGTTCTGAGTCCGTCTTTGGTAATATGTTCGTGTGCTTGTTTCTCATGAACACTCTGAGTTTCTGTGATTTTACCTTATTATGTTCAGTAGGGTTTCTGATTCTTGCTTCTTCTGCTTATATTATGTTTATTCTGTTAATTCCTGTAATCAGTTCTATCTTCTCTAGTTGAATCCCCAATTCTATGTGATTCTTACTTTACTATGTTTCTGATTTTATTTCTTCTTGCCTATTATGTTTTTATTCTATTTGTTCATAGAAATTTTGTGTTAATTCTCCCCTTAATCAGTACTGTTCCTATTTGAATCCCTAATTTTCTGTGATTAGCACCTTTTACTGATTTTCTGTGATTAACACCTTTTACTGATTTCCTATGATGATATCTTTTACTGATTTCCGACCTCTAAGTTATTTTCTCGCCTTATTTTATGATTGACTATACTGTTAATTGATTCTTATGATATTTCCTTAATTAGAACCTTATGTACCTAGTCCTAATTACCTGTTCTGTACTTGCACTATTTGAATTATNAGTTCTGAGTTCCCTAATTTACTGCCTAATTGTGATTCTTACCTTATTCTACCTAGTTTCAAACTACTATATATATATATATACACACACACACACTCACTCAAACAGAATACACTCAACACACACGAATACACTAGTTCAAACTCTATCTCTCACACTCAAAGCTTTTTGCTCTTTTTCTGGGTCACTTACTATTATTCTAAGTTAGCTGGCTGCAAGCCACGGCTAACTATTGTGCTCTCCTGTCCCTTGACTTTGTGGTTATTGTACATTTACTGGTATGTTATGATTTTCAATTCAAGTCCCAAAACCAATATGTTTCTTTTACTGCTTCAGTTTATCATGTTCCTAATTTGTTTCTATCTATTGTTTTGATGTTCAACATGCAATTGACCTCCTTGCATAATTGCTTCATCTAGTATGCTAGTTATGTCTTACCTCTTTAGGGTTAGCATGTTCTTATAAACCTGTAATCTGTCTTAATGTAACTCTACTTTGTTTTGATGTTTGTGTACTGGTTGCCTAGTTCTGGTATGCATCTATTAATTTTTTACCCTAAGTTGTCTTGATGTTATGCTCAATCATGTTTAGTATGAAATCCAACACTATGCTATCTCCTAACCCCATGAACCCTCTAGAGCACTTCTGATTCTGTGACTTTGTTTTAATTAGCACTCCTTTTAGTATGAAATCATGCTGTAACTTTCTGTGCATCTAGAAATTATGTTTTTTTAGGAATTTTGCATATAAATCATTCTGCATCTTATAATGTTCATACTAGATACCCTGTTTTAGGATCTCCCTAAGTCACACCTAGCTAAACTACTGATGCATGAAAAGGGGACATAAGACAGTCTCACATATGATTATCATGTGTTAGTAAATCTGGTAATAACCCATGTGTCTTTGCAACACTTAGAACAACATGCTTTAGGTAAAACAACTTCTAAACTGTTTTAATAATTCTGGTAACTATTATGCATTCCCCCACTCCTAGGCAAGCCTTAGGTAACCAACCTTTATAAAACTGGAAAGCTGTTGCTTTTGTGTTTACTGCTTAATGGTTAACATGTTTAAAAATCAGTAGGCAAACTGACTAGGGTCCCTGCTTCTAGTTTTATAAAATTGAAACTGCATATCTTCTGTGTTGATATTCATTTAGACATCATGTTTTAGGATAATGTTTAATAATATTGCCCTTGTTTGTGTTCTGAGTCGTGTTGATTACATGCATTATCTGTGGAGGTAAATCTGAGCCTCTTAATTTCTCTTTCCTGCCTTTATCTGCTAAAGTCCTATTTGTTCTTGTCTGTAGCCTAGTATTTTCTCCTTTTAAACCTTAGGGGTCTGTCTAGAACTGCCCATAGGTAGAGGTCCTAATCTCCTCCAGGACCATTAAGAAGGAACGGGTAACAACACGCATAAAGGTCGTTAAATAAACTCGCTTAATAACTACTAAGGGTGGGAAAGGGTAGACATGGATATGATGACCTGTGCGCTAATGCAACATGTAGCCCCTCATTGAGGAGTGATAACCGGGCGTTGCATGGATATGATCCTACAGGATAAACAACCTAGGACCCCCTATCTTTAGCACATATGTGTGCTTAGACTACGAATCTTCTCAAAACTTTCATTTATTTACCTAAGTGTTTATTGCTTATATGTTATCTATTTACAAATTTTGTTTGGTCGGGAACCACAGTTGTGGACTTCGATGGGTGCCTAATACCTTCCCCTTGAAGTAATTTCAAGCCCTTACCCTATCTCTGGTTATCCATGTGTTTGCAAATGACCCTTAGTAGGTGCCCTAATGCACCTTAATTCGTTAGGTGGCGACTCTTCAATTCCTTACCCCTTTCCCAAAAGGAAACAAGTTATCCCAATAATGTCAAATACCCTGACCGATCTGAAAGGAGAGGGAGAAGGAAGGGGGCCGTGACAGCAAGGTAGTTTAGCCTTATGCAGGGTGGAGGTAGAGCTTACCCTCATGCAGATAGGAAGGCAGCGATTAGCCTTATGCAGATGGAGGCAGAGCTTAGCCTCATGCAAAATGGGGGACATAGCTTATTCCCATGCAAGATGAAGGCGGAGCTTAGCCTTATGCAGAAGAATAAATAGAAAATGATAGTAGAATTTCTTAGCTGGTAGCAGATTTCGATATTGCGATTGTTGTGAGAATTGTGACTTTGAAGCGTGTTTATCCTTTGTTCCTGCATCCAAAGAAAAATCGTGAGTTTTGTGGATGGGGAAGGTCCCCGCTGGCTTTGCTTGACTCATTCTGCCTGGTCTAATGATCCTGTTCAAGTTATCGGGGTAGCGTTTGCTAAACAGAGCTATTTTGAAAGCAAACATGCATGATTTTGAAAAGACATAGTATGAAACATATTTTAAGAATTTATATGAACTGACGACCATGACACGGTTCAAGACATTGAAACCTCTCATGCTACGGAATTTTGAGGGTCCTCCTCAAAATTCTGTCCTAGTTTCCAATTGTGGGGGGAAATGAGATTTTTATTGAATTGTGACCGAACCCATAGGGCTTCCTACGTATCCCCTCTTAAAAGGGAATCAGTTCGGGCGTAGTTCAGTTACATCATTTGGGAAAGCATAAAGAGTTACACATAGTAGCACTTGATTGCATCAGAATTGATTGGCTTTGGTCAGACTTCTCCGTCCATTTTTGCATGTATGAGAGCTCCTCCTGTCAGTACTCGATGAACCATATACGGACCTTTCCAGTTGGGAGAGAATTTCCCTTTGGCCTCATCTTGATGTGGAAAGATCTTCTTTAACACCAGCTGCCCCGATGTGAACTGTCTTGGCTTGATTCTTTTGTTGAAAGCTCTGGTCATTCTGCTCTGATAAAGCTGTCTGTGACATATTGCATTCATCCTTTTCCCGTCTATGAGGGCTAGCTGCTCATAACGACTTGTTATACATTCCGCGTCACTGAGCTCAGCTTATTGTATGATTCTTAAGGAAGGAATTTCCACTTCAGCAGGAATAACAACTTCCGTACCATAAACCATCAAGTAAGGATTTTTCCCAGTTGATGTGCGGACCTTGGTGCGGTATCCCAGTAAGGCAAATGGTAGCTTTTCGTGCCACTGTCTGTGTTTTTCTATCATCTTTCTGAATATCTTCTTGATGTTCTTGTTGGCGGCTTCTACAGCTCCATTCATCTGAGGTCGATAGGCTGTGGAATTCTTGTGCTTGATTTTGAAAGTCTCGCAGATGGCTTTCATCAGATCACTGTTTAGATTGGAGACGTTGTCGGTGATGATTGATTCTGGAACTCCAAACCGACAAACAATATGGTTACGGACGAAGTCTGCCACGACTTTCTTAGTCACTGCTTTGTAAGGTGCTGCTTCGACCCATTTGGTGAAGTAATCAATAGCTACTAAGATGAACATGTGTCCATGTGATGTTGTAGGCTCGATCGGTTCAATGACATCCATTCCCCATGCGTAGAATGGCCAAGGCGAGCTTGTTGCATTGAGGTCATTTAGGGGTACCTTTATCATATATGCATGTACCTGACATCGGTAGCACTTCCGGACATAATGGATGCAGTCCATTTCCATGGTCGTCCAGAAGTAACCGGCTTAGAGTATCTTCTTGGCCAAGACAAAACCTTTCATATGCGGGCCGCAAGTCCAGTCATGTATCTCTTCAAGTAGTCTGGAGGCTTCCTTTGCATCGACACATCTCAATAATCCAGAATCAGAGTTCTCTTATACAGGGTTCCTCCGTTGTGAAAGAAATAGTTGGACAATCTCCGAAGCGTGCGTTTCTGAGTATGATTTGCAAGCTCTGGGTACTCTTCCTTTGACAAATACTCCTTGATATCATGGAACCATGGTTTTCCGTCCGTGTTGATACCCAATTTTTCCTCAAAATATTTTTATTTTGCATATATACCTTCAAAATCATGCTTTCATAGCAATTGGTATTTTTCTATAATTTTTTCTAATTTATTTTAATTTATCCAGCATTTTATTTCCAATAATTAATTACAAAATCGCATTACAAATGATTTCAAAAAGCTTTCTTGATTTAATGTATTATCTTTTATCCTATTAAGACCAAATTATTTCATAATTAGCCAAACTGGCACTCTTTGGCTACAATTGCAATAACTTTGCAATTATAGCCTAATCACATGTTTTATACTATTTTTATCCAATAATTAGTCATTTTATATTTTAAATACTAATTAATCATTTAATTTATCTTCTAAGCATCAATTTCATTTTTTCATAATTATCAGCTATTTTTATAAATTGTTTTAGCTAATTTAAGTGGGTATTTAACAATTAGCCACCATTATTTCAATTTTAGCCTAAAATTGGCCTAATCCCTAACCCAATTGAAATAACGCAACAGACCCAAGCCCAATTCCTATACTACCCGGCCCAACCCTGATGCAATCTCGACCCGGTCCAGATAATCCCTTACATAATTAAACCTAAAGACTACCCTCCTCCTCTCTCATTTTCACTCCCTCACTCCGCCGACTCATCTCTCTCTAAACGCTCCACCTGCTGAGCCTATCTTCCTCTTCTCCGACCGTCGCCTTGCCGGAAAAACATGGTGGTTTCACCACCCACAGCCTCATGGCTCCATCCTTAACATGTGTCACTACCTTTGAAGACCTCAAGTGAACCATAAGCGGTTCGCTCGCCTCCTATGATCTCATGCCATTTTTTTCAGCTATCCATGACCGTCTGAGTAAGATCTTACCATTTTCCGGTTAAAATCGGTGACTTTTGAGTTTTCTTTTCCTCTCTGGGTTCTCGCTCCGATTCTTTTAGATCTGTAACAGATCTATACATATTATGAGTTCTTTCCATGTTTTCTTTAAAAAAAAATTAATTTCCTAAATGATTCTTCATTTTTTCGAACTAGGGTTGTTAAAACCTTTTTCAAAACAGTTCTCTTTCTGATTTCTTAGCATTATCTTATGATTCTCATCGTGCTTAAACATGATTTAAGTTTTTCCCCTTTTGTTTGATTCATTTTTTGATTAAAAAACCCCAAATTTTTTGTTTCAATCCGCGATTCTGAGTTTATTTTGCGATAATGTTTTACCTGTTCTAGCTTGACTACTTTGTTTTCATGTATACTGCTTGATTTTGTGATTTTTGCTCTATGTTTTCTGTTAGGGTTTCTGACCCTTCGTCACTTCTGCCTAAAACATGTTTGTTCTGCTAGGTCCTTTAATTATTTGTTATGTTCTAATGTGAATCCCTAATTTTGTGATTAAGGTTTCTAATTTTGCCTAATATGTGTTTATTCCGCTTAAGTCAATTCTATTTGCCACTTGAATCTGCGATTAGTACTATTCTCTATGGATTATGAGTATTCTCTTAAATATGTGATATTCTCCCTAATTGATGCGGATTTCCTACAATTAGAACCTCATTCGAGGGTTTCCTTACTGATTTTCAGAATCTAAATTATCTCTAGCCTTATTTCTATGAATAATTCTATTAAATTAATTTACATATGCCTTCCTTAATTGGAATATTCTGAACTTAGCCTCTATTACATGCCTTATACCTTTACCATGCTGAAATTTATTTCCTTATGTGCCTCATATGGTGTCTTTCCTTATTGATCACATGTCTCCTACTTTTACTATGTTGAAATTACCTTATAAATAACATGTTTAGTACCGTTTCGAGGGTTTCCTTACTGATTTTCAGAATCTAAATTATCTCTTGCCTTATTTCTATGAATAATTCTATTAAATTAATTTACATGTGCCTTCCTTAATTGGAATATTCTGAACTTAGCCTCTATTACATGCCTTATACCTTTACCATGCTGAAATTTATTTCCTTATGTGCCTCATATGGTGTCTTTCCTTATTGATCACATGTCTCCTACTTTTACTATGCTGAAATTACCTTATAGATAACATGTTTAGTACCGTTTGGAATCTAACCCCTTAATTAAGGGAAGAACTTAAACTGATTTTGTGTTGATTGATTATAATTCCTTATTTTACTGCTTGACTAAGGACTTTACCTTATTTCTGCCTATTTTCAAAACTATATATACTCTATTCATTCCATGGCAGACACACACAGACACGAACTAATCTGTTCAACTCTCTCTCTCTCTCTCTCTCACAATTAAAAAAAACTCTCTGCTCTCTCTCTCTCTCTTCTGTGCTAGTTACTACTATTCTAAGTTAGCCGGCTGCAAGCCAAGG
>ML309370.1:0-12771 GCA_005239505.1 Nicotiana paniculata
TATATATATATATATATATATATATATATATATATATATATATATATATATATATAAAACTGAAAAGCTATTATCTCTAGGAAAAGTTATGTCTGAAGGACTTCTATTTCAAAAGTATATTTGAAAAGTATTTGTCTTGCAGAAAAAAGATATTTGAAAGAACAGTATTTGTGAAAGTATATTTGAATACCACGTATTTTGAAGGGACTACGTTTCAAAGATTTCTCTTTATAAAAATATATAAATATACATTCAGAGAAAGTATGTTTCAAAGAAGAAATTTCTCTATTCCGAAATGATTATACCTTTAAAGATTTCGAATCAAACTCATGATTTAAAGGTTTTCACTCGAAGGTTTGACAAGCTTTATTGAGTTTATTGGCTAAGGCCTAACGTGAATAAATTGATGCAGTGCTGAGTTGATAGTGTTTTATTGGGTGGTGATTATCGACATTTGGCTTGCATTCTTTCCATTTTTCTTTGCGTATTTCTATTATAACGTCCGTTGATCATAATTATTGAATTTTTCTTCCGTATTATTCGATTGTACCGTTAATTATATTGAAAAATCTTTAGATAAATATTATGTTTCGGTCATTTGTACATTTATGTCTTTTTACTTATTAGACCAGTGGTATCTTGACTAGTCCTCGTCACTACTTTACCGAGGTTAGTATTGATACTTACTGGGCGCCGCTGTGGTGTGCTCATACTACACTTCTGCACATTTTTGTGTGCAGATCCAGGTAATTGTTGTTATTAGCTGCATGGATCGTTGATGAGGAAAATCAGGGTAAACCTGCTGTTGCGTTTGCAGGCTTCAGAGTCACCTTCCTGTTTATGTCAACTGTACTTATTATTTCTAGACAGTTGTATTTAGATTCGGTTTAAAGATGTCGTAGAGCTTATGACTTGTATTTACCGAGTTTTGGAAAATTGTAAACTCTGTCAAGATTCCTATGTTGAACTGTTATAATTCCTTTATTATTGTTATTGTTCAGTGGAAATGTTAGGCTTACCTAGTCCCTAAGACTAGGTGCCATCACGATACCCAACAGAGGGAAATTTGGGTCGTGACATCTAATGTGTAAAATCACAATTTTCAAAATGGTTTTTCCTTTTTATTATTTATTTAAACCGAACTATGCGGGTTTGATTCTCACAGGATGTGAGATACGTAGGCAACCTTCATCAGGTTTAACCCTTTTTTTTTTAAGAACAAAAACAAAAAAATAAAATGTGTCTATGGACTGTTTTTTTTCTCTCTAAAAAATAAACTAATAATAATAATAATATAGTTACTCTGTCAGTTTTTCTCTTTTGACCAGTTTTGCCCATGCGTTCGGTCCTTTTTTCGAAATAACCTTGAAACCTTCTTCGGAAATGCGAAATGGTCGTTTTAGCAAGAGAGACCAATTTTTTATGTTCACTTATTTTTTACAAAAAGAAAATAGTCATTTTGAGACCTTTTTATTTTTTTAATTTCATGATTATTTTACTAATGTATTTTTTCTTAGTCCCACAATTTGGATTTTATTTTTTATTATTATTATTTTAGAGTCAAAACCCGAGAAATCGGATTTTTGTGTCAATAATATATTTGATTAAAACCTAACCCCGTGACTGGGTAAACAGGTACACCATGAGTGGAAAAAGAGGTAAGTCTGAAAAGAGGCCCATGTCAGAAGGGATACCAAATTTTCAAATTGCCGATCAGATACCGCAGTTGTTGTGGGGTTGGCGGAGAGACTTTAAGAAATATGAGCAAAAACAGATAAAGAAGTAGTTGGGACATTTGGTTCACATGTTGACGATCAAGCCTAGGAGGGATGTGATTGAAGCTTTGATTCCGCACTGGGATCCAGAAAACAATGTGTTCCATTTTACCGATTGTGAAATGACTCCAACCTTGGAGGAAATCGCCCATTTTCAGGTGTGGGGCCGCAATATTCACCGCCAAAAGCCACAGTACCAAAAAATGTGAACGAGGGTAAGTTTCTAAAGATCTTGAACATAAATTACGGACAATATGAAGGTTTAGGAGGCAAGTGGGTTAAGTTGAGATTTCTGTTTCACTTGTATTGCCTAGAATGCAATTTCGACAGCAATGTGAGAACACTGAAATCAAAAGAAAATATGGAACATGGAAGGTTCACAGAAGGTTTGCATTTATGGTTGCTTTTTTGGGGCGTGTAGTTTTCCCAGCAAGGGAAGGGCGCATTAACATCCGCTTGGCAGGTGTAGTTGAGGCTCTGACTTCATAAGGGATGATTATACTTTGGTCCCTATGATTCTTTCTAGCATTTTTCGTACTTTAACTAGATGTAAATTGGGTGCGTGAAACTTTGATGGCTGCAACATTTTGCTGCAGATATGGTTTTTGGAGCATTGTTATGGCCCAATCATACTTATGATCACGAGAAAAGAATTGACGAATATGACTTACCAGAAGGGATTGATGCCTGGAAAGAACTACTTCGTACTTTGTCCGCCAAACGGATCCCTTGGAACTACGATTTGTTTTCCTCTATGGAGGTCATTTGTGAGTCTGCCTACCATTCTTATTTGGTACTCATAGGATTGGATGGTGTTCATCCATATGCTCTACTTTGGGTAATGCGCCAGTTTGCACGACTACAAGAGGTTCCACCAACCCGAGATATGAGCAAGTTTTGTTATGATTTTGGCAAAGATCAACCTCACGACGAAGAAGAAATTATGAAAATTCGATATGCAAGTAAAGTCTCGGAGTTGAATGAGATGGTAGAATACCGAGATTGTGGAGAGGTGATCCCTGAATATATTATTTGGTTTCATGATCCTTCGTCATTTAGAGATAGGTCTGAGGGCTTGAACAGGAGGAGAAATGATCAAAGAACTATAGAAAGGCTGAAAGATGAATTGGAGCATGCTCAAATGACCATAGCCAAAAAACAAGCCCAACAGCAAGCCGGAGTCACTCAGATTCGTTTAAATATTGAGAAAGATTATCAATCTGCCTTAGGGATCATGGATAAAGATCTAAAGCATGCTAAGAATAAGGCAGCCCGCTTAGAAGAAGAACTGACAAACACAATTGCTTGAGTCAGAAGAGTTGAGGGGAACAAAAATGCTGAAATACATAAGTTGCAAGAAGACTTGAGTATCAGCAAAGAGGATGCGCACCATCAACAACTGGAGCTTGATCAGCAGAAAGAGCAATTTGAAATAGAAAGGGCCCACTGGATACGCTCAAAGGGTCAGCTTTATGCACAATTAGAAGAAATAAAAAGGCAGAAGAGGGGTCATCAACACGCAGATTTTGAAGCAGAGCGATGTCAGTGGATGATTGAGAGAGGTGGGTTAAACCGTCACATTGGACATGAGGCTCAGATGGGGCACACCCTCAACACTACCCTGATGTGGTTGCAGAATTATCACGTGAATATGGGGCAAGCCAGAGTGCAGGTACTTCGATTGGCAGAAAAACAACATATATTCATGATGATCATCGCCATCTAACCAATGAGGAAGTTGGCCAACAGGCACATGCCCTCGTCCCACAGTTGCCAGCGGTGTTTCAAAATTTGTACGAGACTTTGGGAGGAGAGTGGAGGCCAAGAGATGCACACCATTGATGATATCAGCTTAAGCAAGAAGACCATTGAAGATTAAATTCTTAGTATAGCCAATTAGTTTTATTTTCATTTTCATTTGTCGCATTGTTTATTTTTATATTTGGAGTCTTTTATTTTATCAAGGTTTGTTTTATTCCAGTCATGTTTATGTCTTTAGAGTTAGTAGTCTTTTCTCTCATTGTATATAAAAAATGATTGAAAATGAATGAAAAATATTTTACTTTGTTTTATTTTATATATATAAGCACAATTTAAAAAAAAATCATCAAAATTGTTAATTTTCCCCTGAACTACCTAATGGTCTGATTCATGCGGCGTCATGATACGTAGGCAATCCTCATCCGATGCGATCATAGCCATTAAAAAAAATTTAAAAAAAGGAAAGAAAAAGAGCGTTAAATTCAAGAGGAAATAAATCAATAAGCCGGGATGAAGCATGAAGCCTTCCCAGATCATTTTAGAAAGAAAAATGGCATCAGGTGCATGACATACAATGTGTGATTAATATATACAAAATGCCTAACTCTAACACGTTTGTTGTTTGTCATTCTTAAGATAAGTTAAACAGAGGTGGTTGGTTTGTGGTTTAAACTGGCGACTCACCCTTACAACACGAGATCAAAAGGAAAAAGTAAAATGGCAAACAACAGTGAGAATGAGTCATATAATGATGATGTCCATGGACAATTGGTCGAACAAGGTACATGACTGGTTGAAGAAGTAAGAGTGTTGAAGCAAAAATTGGCAGAGATCTACCAAGCTTGGGTGAATGGACAAGCACCACCCCCACTACCCATAGGGTCTTCGGACAATCTTTATAGTGTGTCAATTGCAAGTCAAGTGCCCATCTCCATAACAAGTAACCCATTGTACCAACCTGGACCTAGATGCAGTCCGAGCATTAACCTTCCCACTATCCCCAGTACCTCCATTCCATGTCCTCCAACTAGACCCCTTAGAAATGACCCACCTACTGTACCCATTGTCCATACCTTCACTGTCCCTCAACCGGCTCTTGCTCAAAATTCCAAAAATGATCCACAGCTGAATGCTCATGATGCCCAACATTACTGTCCAGAATTGAATTTCAAAGTTCCAGATTCATACAAGCATACTCCTCAGAACATGCTCCCAGTTGAGATCGAAAAGCCCGACAAGAATAGGGAACAAGAGGAAATGACCAGAAAAATAAAGAGCCTGGAACAAACCATGAGAAACATACAGGGTTTGGGAGGCCACAAGAGTGCTTTGTTCAACGATGTATGCATGTTCCCCCATGTTCATTTGCCACCCGGTTTCAAGACCCCCCAAGTTTGACAAGTATGACGGGCATGGTGATCCCGTTGCCCATTTAAAGAGGTATTGTAACCAATTAAGGGGAGCATGAGGCAAAGAAGAATTAATCATGGCTTATTTTGGGGAAAGTTTGACAGGAATTGCTTCAGAGTGGTTCATAGATCAAGACATCTCTCACTGGTACGTTTGGAACGACATGGCTCAAGATTTTGTCTAACAGTTTCAGTACAATATTGATATTGTCATGACCCCCAATCCTAACCGGCCGTGATGGCACCTATCGTGGAATTAGGCTAGCCGACTACCGCACGTTCACAGTTTCTTTTAAAAATCCCATTTTAAGTTTCAAGCAATTCATAACATTATACAGAGAGTTTCCTTAACATAATAGGCAAGTTTTATATATACAGTACTACCATCTCCAAAACCCGGAGCCAGCATGTCATGAGCATCTAATGAAATAAGTCAAAATAAAGTATTAAGATACAAAACTTCGAATCAAAGATAAATACAATAGGAAGGGAAAGCTGAGATGCTGCGAACGCTGAGCAACTACCTCTATTTCCCCACGATCCGACTCCGCTGCAATATATATATAAGCTAGCGCTCAATCTCTGCTCCTGAATCTGCACACAGAGGTGCAGGGAGTAATGTGAGTACGCCAACTCAGTAGTAATGGAGATAAATCGGGTCTAAGTAGCAAGGAATCACATAAAATCAATGTCACAATATACACATCCTTAATTTCCAATAGTATACATAAATATACGAAATCATCATGCTCTCGGAATCAACTTCATAAAAGTTCTTAAAGCAATGCACATTTTCAGAAACTTTAAGACAAAGATTTGGTATGCAATGAATGTAGTGAAATCATAAGTAGCCCCTCGGGCGAAAACATGTTTCATAAACAGCCCCTCGGACATTTCCTCACAATCCCTCAGCACCTCACTGTCACTCATGCCTCCCAATCACTCGTCACTCGACCTCCCATCAATCATCACTCTGCACTCGATGCACTCATTGGGGGTGTGTACAGACTCCAGAGGGGCTCCTTCAGCCAAAGCGCTAATATCACTCAGCACCTCACCATCACTCTTAGCTCTCGGCCACACTCAGCACCTCACCATCACTCTTGGCCCTTGGCCACACTCGGTGGAACCACTCGAAAAGCCCCTCGGGCGAATCAGTAAAAACAGGGTACTCGACCCATAACATCAGTTTAATCTTAGTGGTGTAAGTCATGCTGAGTTTCAAATAAAACAGTATGCACAATGATGCAGAGTAAAAACCATCAACAGGTAGTGAGGAAAACATCAGTAAAACACCCTCAAAGGGTCTAAACAGATCGGCACGAGGCCCCAAACACGGCTTATAGCCCAATATTTCACAATTCTTTAAAACATAATTTAACACAAGTTTTGAGTAAATACGCAACTCAATAGTTTCCGCGGAGAGGACCTAGTCCAATCCAAAAAAAATCAGTACGTGCCACATTTTTTTCGTCATCCGACATGTGCGCCATTTCCAAAATCAGTGGGAAAATATGTAGTCCGGGGTTTCGTACCCTCAGGACAAGATTTAAGACCATTACTTACCTCTACCAGGCCACGACACTAGTCCGCTATGACTTTGCCCCTAAATTGGCTCCCGATTGCTCCGAATCTACCAAAAACTAGTTAACATCATTAAAATATACTCATGGAACACAACCCAATTGAAGATCATCAAAATTAAACAAAATCTCGAAATTCGGCTAAACCCGGGCCCCGGGCCCACGACTTGGAATCCAAAATTTTTTACATCATTAGAACCCTCGTCCTCCCCCGATTCTATACATACCAAGAACACTAAAATCGGACCACAATTTTCCACTCAAACCCTCAAAAGAAAAAATCAATTCTCATGGACCCTTCTTCCCCAATCTTAACTAA
Organism: Nicotiana paniculata; assembly: GCA_005239505.1. Classification (NCBI taxonomy): domain Eukaryota; kingdom Viridiplantae; phylum Streptophyta; class Magnoliopsida; order Solanales; family Solanaceae; genus Nicotiana; species Nicotiana paniculata. Next base: position 6,848 of record ML309370.1, read on the forward strand.
ATTTCCAGAAATTTTGTGGCTTAATCACTTAGGAATTGACATAGAAACATGTTATAAAGTTGGAATTCTTACCTCCAGATGATTTACCTTGATTTCCCTTCAATCCCCTCTCAAAAGCTCTCAATTTCGCATGCAACTTTGGAAGAAATGAGGACCAAATTCGCACAACAGGCCTTTTAAACATTCTGCCCAGCTGACTTAATTCCTTCACTGCGATCGCAAACTTCGGCATGCGATAGCGATGAAAAAACTTTCTTCCCCATAAATTTATCGTACGCGATCGCAGACAACCTCACGTGATCGCGATTCATCAAGACTTAAACCCACGCTATCGCAACAATTTCACGCGATCGCGAAGAACAAAGCTCACCAATTAACCCTACGCGATCGCGAAGAACAAACCATTCCACGCGATCGCGAATCATGCCTCACCAATTAACCCTACGCGATCGCAAACATCCTCACGCGATCGCGTAGAAGGAAACCAGAACCTTACACCAGCAGCAATCTGCCCAGATTTCAAGCCAAAAGTTAGTCCATTAACCATCCGAAACACACCGAAGGCCCTCGAGACCTCAACCAAACATACCAACATATCCCATAACATCATTCAAACTTAGTCGAGCCTTCGGAACACCCAAAAACAACACTAAAACACCAAATTCACATCAAATTCAAGCCTAAGAACTTTGAAACTTCAAAAATTCGCCGACTAAGCCGAAACCAACCAAAACACCTCCGAATAATCTGAAATTTTGCAGACATAACCAAAATGACATTACGGACCTGTTCCAACTTCCGGAATTCCATTCCGACATTGATAGCCTAATTTCCACTGCCGACCGAAAATCGCCAAAAACTAACTTCGCCGATTCAAGCCTAATTCTACACCGGACATCACAAAAATATTCCGAACACACTCCTAAGTCCCAAATCACCTAATGAAGCTATTTGAGCCAAAAATTTTGCATTCCGAGGTCGTTCACCAATAGGTCAACTCTCAGTTGACTTTCTCAACTATTAGGCTACTTTAAAAGGCTAAATGCCTAAACTCTCATTATAACCACTCTGGACCCAAACCAACTGACCCAATACATCCAAAATTAAGATAGTGATACATGACCAATGCAAAAATAGGGGAAATAGGGTAAATCTCATGGAACGACCGGTCGGGTCGTTACAGATATAGTTCCAGACCGCTCCTCTCTCGTCAACATAAAGAAGAAACCAACAGAAATCTTTAGAGAATATGCAATCAAGTGGAGAGAGTAGGCTGCTAGGGTCAAACCACCAATGAAAGAGGCAGAAATGATTAACTATTTTCCCCAAGCTCAGGATCCTGATTACCTCCATTACATGTTGGCCGCCATTGGTAAGCCTTTCGCTGAGACGATTAAGATTGGTGAAATAGTTGAGAATGGCATGAAATAAGGAAAAACTGTGAGTCAGGAAGACCTTAAGGAGACCATGCAAGAAATTCAAAGCGGGTAAGAAAGTTTCAGAAATCGAAAAAAGAAAGAGGAAGGATCCATGATGGCATCTGGGTTCGGGAGAGTTCAAAGAGGAATAGTTCCTTCTTATGTGCAATTCCAACAAGGACAATCCAATTCTCTTCAACATTATTATCCACCTCAGGGTCCCCGGTACTCAATTACTCTGCAACAATACATAGTGTTTAATGCTCAGGCTTATGCTAGGCCTCCCAATCACCAACAATGGCGGGTACCGATTCCACAAGGCTCCCATCAACTGCGCCCAAATTTTCAGGCATCATATAATCCTCGTCCCCGACAAGGATATGTGAGAGAGGAGGATCCAAAGAAAGAGTTCACCCCAATTACAGAATCGTATACAAGCCTATTCGAACGTTGATGCAATTGAAGTTGATTGAACCTGTCATGCCGTGTTATGTGAATCCAAATTCAAAAGTTTTTGATTCCAATGCTAGATGTGAGTATCATTCTAAATCCCAAGGTCATAATACCGAAAATTGTTGGACATTAAAGAAAACCATTAAAAATTTGATTGAAGCAAAGGCAATTGTGGTAACAAAATGAGGATACTCCCAATATCACAAACAATTCGCTCCCAACTCATGATAATACACATTTTATTGGGATGATTTATGATGATCAGGATTATAAGTAGTCTGGAAAGACAGAGATGGCTGTTGGAACTATAGGGCAAGAACCAAAAATGGTAGTAAGCCTTCCGCAATTGGCGCTGTTGATTTTGAAAGGTGCGAATTCTAGTTTGAACTTGGCAGGTTCTGAAAAAATGATTCTCTATGTCCCTGGAAGCACAAAAAAGATTTAGCTTCAATTGGGTGGGCCAAAACTTTACATCCCTGGGGGCATTCAAAAGATCATTCCGAATAATATTTTCACAAATATAACAGAGCCAGTTGTGATCCGACATGTTGCACAACTCCCAGTGACAAAAACAAAAACTACTCCCTGGAATTATAACAAGACTGTCATGACATACAAAGGAAAAGAGATAGTCGAAGAAGCAGATGAAATGCGGGGCTTGACCCGCTTTGGAAGGTGCTACTCGCCAGAGGAATTGAGAAACGCTAAGCAAGCAAGGGAAAGCCACTTGCCAGTGAAAGAACCCGTTGCATAAAAAGAAGCAGAGTAATTCCTTAAGAAGATGAAAATGCAAGACTACTCAATCATTGACCAATTAAGGAACACCTCTACTCAGATTTCTTTGTTATCTCTGCTTTTTCACTCGGAAGAACATCTCCGTGTGTTGATCAAAACTCTGAACAAGGCATATGTCTCAGAAAATACAATGGTGAATCAGCTAGAAAAAATGGCTGAAAGATTCTTTGAAGTAAATAGAATTACTTTCAGTGATGATGATTTGCCTAAGGAAGGGGTTGTGCGCAATAAAGCTTTGCATCTTATGGTCAAATGTGAAGGACATTACGTGAAAGGAGTCATGATTGACGGAGGCTCAAGTGTAGATGTATGCCCTCTTTCTACTTTACAAAAGCTGAACATTGACCCTAACAAAATTCGAACTAGTAATTTCAGCATCAGAGCTTTTGATGGTTCAAGAATAGACACTATTGGGGAAATCGAACTCACCATGACAATTGGCCCGATTAATTTTAACATTGTCTTCCAAGTGTTGGATATGAAAACTTCCTATAATTTTCTTCTGGGAAGGCCGTGGATCCATAGGGCCAAAGCTATAACATCTAACCTACATCAAATGGTCAAATTCGAGTACGACAGGCAGGAAATTATTGTTCATGGGGAGGACGACTCATCCGCCTATAAAGACCCATCCATTCCATGTATCGAGGCCAAGGAAGGATGTTAATCCCTCATATATCAAGCATTTGAGGTGATTGAAGTGGACCAAGTGGAAGAAGGAAAACCTATTCAACATCCCCGTTTGTCAACCACATCTATGATGGTAGCTTCGCCGATGTTAAGGAACGACTATGAACCAGGAAAAGGATTAGGATTCTCTCTTCAGGGAATTGTGAACCCTATTGCTCCATTTTTGAAGAAAGATACCTTTGGTTTGGGTTTTAATCCAATGTCAGCTGACATAGGCAGAGCCAAGGCCCACAAAAAGAATGGTTGGAATTTATCCAAACCAATCCCTCACATTGCCTACTCTTTTGTCAAGCCGCAATTTGAAGAAGCCCAAAATCCTTCTACTCAGGATGATATTGATGAAGCTTGCCAGAGTCTCAAGGAGATGTTCTATGAGATCAATATTGTTCAACTTGGTGAGGTCCCTAGCCGTGCAAATGTTCAGCTGATTGGTCCAGATATCTCGCTCAACAACTGGGAAACAACTCCTTTTCCCATCAGGAAGGAGTATTGGTAGTCTGTTTTGCTGCTTTTTCTATATTTGGATTATTTTAAGGGTTGTAATCTAGATATTTTAGTTTAATTTCTTTGCTTTGATGTTAATCCTTCTATCCTTTCAAATTCAATGAAATGAAGTTCCAATTTCATAGTAAAGTTTCATCTTTTCATTTCCCTAATTTTGTAATTTCTTATCATTTTCAGTTTCGTAAATGTTGGCTTTAAAAACATGACATGCACGCGGAATTCATGCCCAGATCTTAAAAAGTTGTCTAATCTCGAAATAATGAATCAAGAAGTTGAGTATGATGAAGATGACGCTTTTAAGGAAATAAAAAAGGAATTGGATAAATTTGAGAATAAGCCTAAGCCTAACTTAAATGAAACTGAGACTATTAACATTGGAAGTCCTGAAGAAACTAGAGAAACAAAAATAAGCATTCATACTGAACAAAAGGCGAGAGATACCATAATTCAAGTTTTGTTCGAGTACAAAGATGTATTTGCTTGGTCGTATGATGAGATGTCGGGTTTGAGCGCCGATTTAGTGGTTCATAAGCTTCCCACATATCCTAATTTTCCACCAATCCGGAAAAAAATAAAGGAAGTTTAAGACAAACATGAGTGATAAGATTAAAGAAGAAATCACGAAGCAACTAAGTGCAAATGTGATCAGGGTCGTCCAATACACTACAAGGTTAGCAAATGTTGTGCTAGTACCGAAGAAGGATGGGAAAATCAGAGTTTTTGTTGACTATAGTGATTTAAACAAAGCAAGTCCAAAAGACAACTTTCCCTTACCCAACATTCATATCCTTGTTAGCAATTGTGCTAACACATGAGATCCAATCTTTTGTGAATTGTTATGCCGGATATCACCAAATTCTGATGGATGAAGAGGATGCAGAAAAGACCGCCTTCACAACTCCATGGGGAACATATTGTTATAGGGTCATGCCATTCGGTTTGAAGAATGCAGGGGCAACTTACATGAGGTTCATGACTACCATATTTCATGACATGATGCACAAAGAGATTGAAGTGTATGTTGATGATCTGATCATTAAGTCCAGAACACAAGATGACCACGTGCAAGACTTGAAAAAGTTCTTTGAAAGGCTGCGAAGGTACAATCTCAAACTTAATCCAGCCAAATGTGCATTTGGAGTTCCTTCTGGGAAGCTTTTGGGTTTTATAGTTAGTCGAAGGGGCATTGAGTTGGATCCATCAAAGATAAAGACCATTCCAGAGCTGCCTCCCCCAAACAATAAAAAAGAAGTCATGAGTTTACTCGGGAGGTTGAACTACATCAGTAGGTTCATTGCACAGCTTACAACCACATGTGAGCCTATTTTCAAGTTGTTGAACAAGAACGCCGCTATCAAGTGGACAGATTAGTGCCAAGAAGCTTTTGCTAAGATCAAAGATTATTTGTCAAATCCCCCTATTTTGGTCCCACCAGAACCTAGTAGGACTTTGTATTTATATCTGTCAGTAATGGATAGTTCCTTTGGTTGTGTTCTGGGTCAACATGATGCCACAGGCAAAAATGAATAAGCGATCTATTATTTGAGCAAAAAGTTCACTACATATGAGGCCAAATACACTCTTTTGGAAAGAACATGTTGTGCCTTAACCTGGGTCGCTCAGAAGCTTAGGCATTATCTTTTGGCCTATACAACTTACCTCATATCCCGAATGGATCCTCTTAAGTACATCTTTTAGAAGCCGATGCCAACTGGTAGATTGGCAAAGTGGGAAATCCTGCTCACAGAGTTTGATATTGTTTATGTCACTCGCACTGACATGAAGGAACAAACTTTGGCTGATCATCTGGAAACAAACCCGGTTGATGATGAATGAGTCTTTGAACACATATTTCCCAGATGAAGAGGTTAATTTAATTGAAGAAGTAATCCAAGATGACAGTCAAACTTAGAAACTATACTTTGATTGGGCTGTCAACATCAAAGGCGTAGGGATTGGAGCAATTCTTATATCACCTACTGGGCAACATTACCCAGCTACGGCGCGACTTCGTTTCTTCTGTACAAACAACACGGCAGAATATGAAGCTTGCATCATGGGTCT
>ML309370.1:12955-29886 GCA_005239505.1 Nicotiana paniculata
AGGTGATGGGAGATTCAAATTTGCTTATTCTCAGGCTCAAGGTGATTGGGAGACTCGAGACATCAAGATCATTACATATTGACAATGTGTGGAAGATCTTAGCAAGAGGTTCAAGTCCATCGAGTTCAGGTACATTCCCAGGTTTCACAATGAATTAGCTGATGCCTTGGCCACCTTGGACTCAATGCTCCCATATCTGGGTAATACTCACATTGACCCATTAGAAATTCAAATTCGGGATCAACATGGTTATTGCAACACAATTGAAGCAGAACTAAATGGTGAACCATGGTACCGTGATATCAAATAGTATCTGAAAACAAGAGAATATCCGGAACATTGCTAATAGGGATCAAGAGAACTATTAGGCGACTCTCTAATGGTTTCTTTTTGAGTGGGGAAATCTTATACAAAAGAACTCCGGATTTGAATTTGTTGAGATGTGTGGATGCCAAAGAAGCTGAAATCATTATGAATGAGGTGCATTCGGGAGTTTGTGGTCCGCACATGAATGGGTATGTTCTAGCAAAGAAAATCCTTCGGGCAGGATATTATTGGCTTACTATGAAACGAGATTTCTTTCGTTTTGTTCGCAAGTGCCACGAGTGTCAGATTCACAGTGATTTGAGTCACTCGCCTCCTTCAGAGTTATATCCCATGTCATCTCCTTGGCCTTTTATTGCTTGGGGAATGGACGTCATTGGCCCAATCAAGCCAAAAGGTTCAAGTGGGCACCGATTCATCTTGGTTGCAATTGATTACTTCACCAAATGAGTGGAAGCTATTACATTGAAGGCAGTCACCAAGAAAGAAGTAGTAGAATTTGTTCACTCCAACATCATCTATCGTTTTGGTATTCCAAAAACCATTATCACAGATAAGGCTACTAATCTGAATAGTCATCTGATGAAGGAGTTATGTGGACAATTTAAAATTGAGCATAAAAATTATACTCCTTACCAGCCCAAAGCTAATGGAGCTATTGAAAGTGAGAATAAGAACATCAAGAAGATTCTTAGGAAGATGGTCCAAGGGTCTAGACAATGGCACGAGAAACTGCCCTTTGCTTTTTTTTGGGATACCGGACAACTGTCCAAATATCAGTTGGCGCAATGCCCTACTTGTTGGTTTATGGCACTGAAGTGGTCATACCTGCTGAAGTTGAGATTCCCTCTCTCTGAATCATTGTTCAGGGATCGAAGACACTAACTGGGTCAAGTCCCGATTGGAACAATTGAGTTTAATTGATGAAAAGTGTTTGGCGGTAGTTTGTTTTGGTTAATTATACCAACAAATAATGGCACGTGCTTACAACAAGAAAGTGCGCCCAAGAAAATTTGAGGTAGGACAACTTGTTTTGAACGTATCTTTCCGCGCCAGGAAGAAGCAAAAGGAAAGTTCGCCCTGAATTGGAGAGGTCCTTACCTCATCAAGACAGTACTGTCAAAAGGAGCTCTACACTTGGCAGATATAGAAGGAAAGGTGAATGATATATCCGTCAATGCAGATGCGGTCAAGAGATACTATCTCTGACATGCCTCTGTTGAGGGAATTTTTATACTTAGCATTCTCAGGTTGGGATGACGAAAGACTATCATTCTCGCGACCCAAACACTGGTCAACCCTAGTTAGCCCTTTGAAGCCTTGTTTATATTCTTTGTTTTCCCCTCTTTTGGAACCAATGTATTTAAAAAAAATCAAATAAAAAATCAAAAAAGATATCAAAGAAAAAGAAAAAAAAACAAATCATCAAAACAAGTTCATGTTAGTTGAACTACTTCTGACCTGATTATGAAAGGATACGTAGGCACCTCACTCTGGGGTTCGGTCAGACCAAAACAAAAATCCAAATTTCCCCAATATTCAAAGAAACTGGGGCATGATTTTATTTTATATTTGATGGTTATTCCATCAAAATGGTTCCAAAAGTTGTAATTCAGTTGAATAACTCTTTTTACCTTTCCCTGCTAAGACCTTCTGATCAACTTTCGAGAATGCTAAGTCATTATACTATGGTTGATGCCTCATCCATTGTAAAGAGAGAAAAATAAATGAGAGTCTTATTGGTGAAAACCCTCACGGGAACTATAAGGCAATGGTAAGTTGAGAGAAAGGCAAATGAGAGAGGTCAATTGGTGAAAACCCACAAAGGGTATCATTGATCGATTTAAAGCTTCTTATATCCCGCACAAGCATGGTTAAGACAAAGAACTCAGTTTCAAAGTGAAGTTTATAATAGATTTCAAGAATTAGACAATTCAAACGGATCGGGCAGTCTAAAGCGCATGTCATGTTCATTGAAGTCAACATATTCCTCTAGATAAGTCCTTTCTATTTTTATTTTTCTTCTTTGAAAGGTACACTTGTTGATTAAGTTGTAATTCCTATTAGTTCACCTTCTTGTTTTCTTTCATACTATTCTTTCTGAGTCTTTTTTAATCTAATTTTTTCAAAGCAAAGCAAAGAAAAGACCGCAAAATTGGCTACAGTTTCCCTGTTATATGAAGCAAAACTTTCTGGGCATGAACATCATGGGCAAAGGCATAAAGCCATCTTTGATTTCCCTTGACGAGCAAAAGGCTTGAAGGACTGAACAATGTGTCAAGGGTCAAAAAAGGTTACCCAGTTAAAAGTTGTTTTGGGAGCAAGGTTGTTTGCACCACAAACACAAATGGGGATAGGCGCAAAATAGGAAGGATTTGATGTTGAGAAATAAGATCTCTAGAAAGTAAAGACACAATCTCCCGATTATTCGTACGACCATTGACAGAGTCAGTTGTTCCAACAAGTGCAATGGACACTAGGTCAAGTCGCCCAAGAGATCAAGGCCACAAACTGACCACCATTTTAAAACTAACGAATATTTCTTTGTTTAGAACAGGAACAGAACAATTTTAGGAAACAGTTCGTGGAAGGACGAACATCACCAAGTGAAGTTCTCAAATCTTTGATTTCCTTCTAATATACATGTAATCATGTTATTCTTAGTTTCATTATAGGGAATTGTTACCCTAGCTTCAACACTGGGTACATCCCCTGGTCGCATTATTTTCTTCCTACATAGGGTATGATATTCTCTAGTTGAATCTTAGAGAGCCAAGAGTCTCATCATATTGTCAACACAGGGTACTACATCCCTCTGGTCGCATTATTTTCTGCCTACATAGGGTACGACATTCCCTAGTAGTGTCTCAAAAGACTGCAAGCCTTATCTTATTGTCAACACAGGGTACTACATCCCTTAGTTGCATTTTAGTGCCAACATAGGGTACGACATTCCCTAGTAGCATCTTAGTGAGCCACGAGCCTCATTTTATTACAAAGACAGGGTACTACATCCCCTGGATGCATTACTTATTGTCAACATAGGGTACGACATTCCCAGTAGCATCTCAAAGAGCCACGAGCCTCATCTCATTTCCAAACACAGGGTACTACATCCCCGGATTTCATCTCATTGCTAACATAGGGTACGACATTCCCTAGTAGCATCTCAGAGTGTCGTGTGCCTCATCTTATTGCCAATACATGGTACTACATCCCCTAGTTGTATTACTTTTTCCAACATAGGGTACGACATTCCCTAGTAGCATCATAGAGTGCCTCGAGCCTCATCTTATCGCCAACACAGGGTACTACATCCCCTAGTTGCTTTCTTCTTGTTAACACTGGGTACGACATCCCCTATTATTAATTTTTTAAGAAATTTTTTTTGTCTTTTTCAATTCTTTATTCCTCAGTAGCAAAGATAGTTTATTGTGTTTTTAATAACTCACAAAATTTTTCTAGTATAAACTGGGGTAGAAAATAAATTTTTGTTCGTTTTGTTTGTTTCTGATTGCTTGCAGGTTTTTCTGCGAAGTACGGATTGGATGTGCAAAAAAAAAAAAAGATTCCAGCTCTCGCCAGAGAAAGTGGAACATTTGATCTCAATACCAACCGAACCAGCTTTGACATAATGCATGCATAGATAGAGAATTTCAAGATCCATCTTCTTATCACCTGATCAAGAAATAAGCCTGTGAGAATATTTCATAGTCTTTTATATCGGAGAGCATCAAGTTTCAGTCTAAAGTCAATGAAGGAAGCAAGTCAAGAATCAACAACAAGACTCCAGATGACATTTGCATAGGAATTTTGTAACTCTTAGATTTCAAGAATATGTAATTTTTCTTTTCATTTTGATGTAATAGTAGGAACCACGGATCGGAACCTCGACAGAACTTCGCTCAACTCTCCCTCTAAGAATACTCATCGCTTTTCTTGAACTACACGTGACCTGATTCCCTTATAGCCCAGGATATGTAAGCTGCCTAAAACCAAGGGTCGATCACATCTTTTTCTTTTATATTCTTTTCCTTTTCAAATAATAGTGTGGTAAAAAATTAGTCACCGTGTTCATTTTCTTTGCCTGAAAACTCTTCATGTTTCCAAGCAAAGAGGGGCATGCTGTGAACAACTAATTTTTGACCAACACCCAAATTCTATACTATTTTGGTGTAAATATTTCTTTTAAGTCTAATCTTAATATTTTAAATTTTTATCTTACTCTTAATAGGTTTGATTTAAGAAAATTAAAAACTTCAAAAATATTCACATTCATAGAATATAAGATTTGTTCCTATGTTTAAATAGAAGAAAATATATATATTATAAAAATAATAATAATAATAACACCCAACTTCCCCACTTCACCCAACCTCAACCCACTCTGTAACGATCCGACCGGTCATTTTGAGCTCTAGAGCGTCGTTCAGTGGTTTAAGGTTGTGAGAAGCTTCGCTTTAGGTATTATGACCCGTGGGCGTGGTCGGAATTTAATTTCTGGAAGTTTAGAGTTAATTTGGAAAGCAAATTCTCAATTCAGAAACCTTAAGTTGGAAGAATAAATTAAGATTGAAATTTGGAGTAAACGACCTCCGAATCAGGATTTAAAGGTTCCTGCAGGTTTGTATGATGATTTCGGACTTGGGCGCATGTCTGGATCAGGTTTTGGATAACCTGGGAGCATTTCGGCGTATATTATGGAAGATAGCATTTTAGAAGAATTTCATAAATTTGGGTTGTAAGGCATTTCAGTGTTATAGATGTCCGTTTGGGACTCCAAGTCTGGGAATAGCTTTGTATGGTTATTCTTGAGTTGGGAGCGTGATCGGAAGTGAATTCGGAGGTCTGTGGGTCATTTTTAAGTCATTTGGCTAAAGATAGAAATTTGAAGGTTTTTGAGAAATCCGACCGTAAGTGAAAATTTTGATATCGGGATCGGAATGCGATTCCGGAAGTTGGAATAGGTCTGTAATATCAAATATGACTTGCATACAAAATTTGGGCTCAATCGAACGTGATTTGATAGGTTTCAGCATCGGATGTGGAAGTTTGGAATTTCAAGTTCATAAAGTTTGAGTTTTAGTGTGATTCGTGATTTCAGCATTGTTTGATGTGATTTGAGGCCTCGAGCAAGTCCGCATTATGTTTTTGAACAGGTTGGTGTAATTGGACGGGGTACCGGGGGCCTCGGGTGGATTCCAGGTGGTTAACAGATCAAGTTTGGAGTTTGAAGAAGGATGAGGTTGCTGTCATCTGGTGTGACCGCACTTGCGAGGCTTTGGTCGCAGGTGCGAGAGAATTTTTGTACTTGCGAAGGCGCATTTGCGGTAGTTTGGGCGCACCTGCGGGAGCGCAGGTGCGAAGATCGGATCGGATGTGCGAAAAATGGCATGGGCAGAATGTTTTAAAACCGAGATGTGTCGGCCATTTCTCTCATATTTCTCATGGATGGGGCGATTTTAGGAGAGCTTCAAGAGGGATTTTCATCATGCATTACTAGGTAAGTAATTTCTTCATGCTTTTAAGTTAATTACAAGGTTTATGCATGGAATTAGACATAGAAATTAGTAGGAAATTGGGAAATCTTGAAGAAAACCTAGAAATTTGTATTTGGATTTTTAGCCACAAATTTGACTATGGAATTTAGAGTAAATTGTATATTTGAGTTAGTAAGACTATGGGTAGGGTATATCTTCGAGAAATTTTAGAATCCGGGCACATGGGCCTGAGGGCATTTTGGTCAATTTAATGAAGGGAGTTGGGAAAGTATATAATCTGAATTTGTTACGAGTATTAGAATGAATTTTTATTGCTTTGCCCGTTATTTGATAGTTTTGGGGCGTTGTGCATCCATTGGAGTCGTCGGAAGGGCTTGGAAGCCGGTTATGGGATTTCGGAGCGAGGTAAGTCTCCTTTCTAACTTTGTGAGGTGGAATTATCCCCCTAGGTGAACTAATTAAATATGTGTTACTATCTGCAGGGGCTACGTACGCACGAGGTGGAAGGAGTCCAAGCGTAGCTACTATTATTCCATGTCCGGGTAGTCTAGGACCCACTAACATATCTTACTTGTTGTACTTGTGATCTTGCCGGTAATATTAGACCGTTAATATGATCGGAATAATAATTGAATCCCTAAGAAGACTAGAGTTCATTTTCTTAATCACCTAGAAAGAGAATTGATTTCTCCGTGGATAATTGTGTTCCTGATAAGGTTATATTATTGAATATTATTAAACATGGAAAATGAGTTCCAAAATAAAGATTTAAATGCTATTTTTCGTGTTCCTTTAAGAAGAGTTCTATCATTTTCTTCAGAAGTTGTTTTCTTGATAAAAGTATGGATTTATTATGTGAATACGTGTACATATGAGCACCTGAGTCGCAGGTATGAATCGCGAGCAGGCTAGCCTTACTACTATTATGTTGACCGCGTCGCATGATCGATTCGCGAGCGGAGAAAATAGATGCATCTATGGTTCGAGCTGTTCGACCCTTCGGCAGTGCACAGTTTATTATTGTTTGTCCGCACCGTTAGACCCTCAACATTTCTTACGCATGATAATTGCTACGTATTTCCTATGATTTATACATGTTTATCGGCCTAAGGAAATTCTTAATTGCCAGTTAAAAAGAAGAAGAATTGATGTGTAAAATGTGAGATAAGTCTAATGTTATCACCCCTGATTATTATTTAAATTGTCAACTGAAATGACGAAGGTGTTAAAGTGTTAAATATAAGAAGAACTGATATTCCTTATCCCTAATATTTAAATAAATTTCCTATGACATTCATGCTTAGTGTCTCACTTGATTATACTAAATTGATCTCTAGCACGTGTCAAATCGACCTCTCGTCACTACCTCTCTGAGGTTAGGCGGGATACTACTGAGTACACGTTGTTTTCTTACTCATGCTACACTTGCTGTGCATTTTTATTGCACATGTACTTTCACAGCGATGTGGCTGGTTTGGAGACTTAGGAGAGCTGTATCATCCGGAGGCAATCCACAGCTGGCAGAGTCTCCCTCGTATTGTATTCATTTTGTTTTAAATTACATTGTCCAATTTGTATCTCGGACAAGCTTTGTAATGATCGTATAAATTCTTAGAAATTGCTCATGCACTTGTGACACCGGGTTCTGGGATGTGTATGGGATGTACTTTATAAAAAGGGAATAGTAAATTATTGTATTTACTTTACGGATTTTGTTTAGTTACTACGTAATAAGTTAAAGGTAATGATTTCGAAAATGTTAAAACGGGAATCTATTTCAACTAATTAAAGATTGGCTTGCCTGGCAGTGGTGTCCGGCACCATTACGACCTTAATAGATATGGGTTGGACAACATGGTATCAGATAACTAGGTTCCCTTGGGTTTCACAAGTCATGAACAAGTCTAGTAGAGTCTTGCGGATCGGTACGGAGACGTTTGTACTTATCTTTGAGAGGCTACATGGCTGTTATGAGTACTTCCCTTCTTGATTCCTCATCGTGCGATTTGATTCCTTTAAGGCTTATGCCTATGTTTATTCCTACTCAATCTTACGTGTCGCGAAGCGCTTGCTATGAATCGGGAATTTGAGGAATTGAATTGGTGCTACATATATAATGCGAGATATTTTTCATGTGTAATTGGTTGGGGACTATTGTTATGACCCTGCAGAAAGATAATATGTTGTTTCAGCTCAGTAGTTATGTTTTTTAGAGCCTTAAGGCTATGATCAGGTAGTGATGATGCTTACGATTGGTTATCTCGCGATTTCGATCTAATGATAGAATGCTTGCCCATATGTTCGGGGTGATGAATTGGTTGAAGCGAGGCCTTCTCAGGGAGTGATTTCGAGATTGCAGCATTTTAGTTCCGGCAGAGGTAAGGCATTTGGACTATAAATGGTCAGGTTTTGGATTGATAAAGCAGTAAGACTTGGTGTTTTCAAGTAAGGTGGGAAATTCACATGTGATGGGAAATCGTCGTCATTGATCGAATGGAATGTGTTAAGTCTGTCGGTGTTATGGTTTCTTCGGCTGCATTAGGTTAGAGTGTTGTGAAGTAGTATTGAAGAAACGGTTGTTAGAGATCGTGGTGCGTGGTGGTTCAGGGCTGAATAGTTATTTCTAATGAAGGCAACTCGAAAAAGATGATCCTCGGAGAGTTTGAAGTCGTGGTGATCTATTTGTGTAAGAGCTGCAGAGATTGATATTGAATTGGACAGCATGCGATGAAGGAAGACATATGAGAAGTATTAGGCGGCGGCTAAATTTCAAAAAGGCCAGGCGTAAGGAAATGAGGTCAGGTAGTGCTTAAAGGAATGAGATTGACAAGTGGGAGAGTGGCAGCGTAGCACATGAGTTTAGTGGTAAGACAACTGCCTATCTTGAGGGAAAGTTTGATAGTTTTAGTGGATGGCGATTGGGTCTACGAGCTTAAGCTGAAATATGGGTTATTTCGGCAGGAGGTTGGATACAAAAAAGGAGGAGTTGTTAGGAATGAAGAAGGACACAATGTGGAGGTGAGTTTGAAGATGTTGTAGCGCATTTAGTAGAAGTCCATGAGGAGCAGACGAACTAGTAAAGTTGGTAGAGGAAGAAGGGCGCATGATAGGGTATTGATGTTGTAGAGAGTGTGCATTGCAGCATCATTGGAAGGTGTCAGTTGGTGATTCCACAGGAGGGGTTATCTCCTGTGAGTAGGTTAGTGATTGTGTGGTTGCAAGTTTCTATGAGGGATTCTAGCGGCTATTCGGTAGGAGGCAGATGTGCGAATGATGCTAGAGAATTTGAGTATTTAGGGAGTGCTAACAAGAGAATTTGGAAGGATTGGTTAAGCAAAATCATGTTAACAAAGGAGAAAGGATCTCAGGAGGTTTTAGAGTGGTGCAAGGAGTAGCTTCGGGCTAAGTGGGGGAGTCCCACCACCTGTAGTTGGGTTGTAGGATTGAGTTATCATGGAGTTACGGATTGTTGGCGTGTTGGCAAGTTATTTCAGCTAAGGGGAAAGGAGTAAAAATGGTGATCGTGCGTGGAATTTGATGAATGTGTGCAAAAGTTGGCCTTGTCGGACCAGGGTTAGGCTTTGAAAGATTTAGAATTTATGCTTAAGGCATAAGCGAGTTGTAAGGGTAGTGACTCAATCATGTACTTCATTGAGAGGATGTTCATGTGCTATAAGAGCCTTGGAGTTGATTTTATTCGGGGCCAGACAGAGTGGGTGACTCTCAATAGTGGTCCTAATATTCGAAAGTTAAGAATGCGGTGTTTAAGGGTTTCAAGCAGCAGTATGATTAAGAGTCGAGCTTTTGCAGTATAATTCCTGAGAAAGGGAAAATAATTGGAGTGTCCTATGTTATTTTCAGCATGCAGGATAGTAATGGAGGAGTGAGAGAAATAAAATCTGGGTTGTAGAAAGATTTTCAGGAGGGTATGAGACTGGTTGCGAGATTTAGGCAGCATGGTCTCGTGAATCAAGGTCACTCGGGATGAGGGAGGGTCGAGTTTGCTATAAGTTGAAGGAAGTTACTATTATTCTTGAGGTAATTAATGATGATTAAAAGAAGATAGATTGTTTAGCCATGGTTGAAATGGCACATTTACGACAGTGATCAGTTTCGTCAGTGTAATTAAATTATGCATGCGATTTGGGCCGGTATGTGGGGGCTTATCGGCCGTCGTAATAGATTTCATGTGGGAGAGTTTGAGTGTTATGGACTTTCAGGTGTAGGCAGATGCCGGAAGGTTTATGATGGTTCAGACCACTACTTAAGGATTTGCATGTATTGTGATTGTGGGAGTTCACTCTTGTGTTTTGTGGTGGTTCTCTTGAATTGAGGTAAGTAAAAGGTTTCTATATGATGAGGTATTTCCCCTATTAGTGGTTCAGAAGTTATGATGGAATTCTTGCGCTATCTCGTATTGGCATATTAGTGGTTCAGGCATTGTTCCGTCTTCGTCAAATTCATATGATCGCACCTCAGTTGTGATTATGATCGATATTCAATATTTTGTGTTAGGGAGCAATTCAGCTCCGTGTATATCTCCTTCTGTGAATTTTATGTGTGGATCGGGTGGCACGACGCCACGGGTATGTTATGTGGATCGGGTTACACGACGCAACAACGTGATGAAGAGTTAGTTCCTATATTTATTTTCTTGTGTTTTACTTCCTATTTTCTGAGAAAGTTCATATTAGTTGCGTGAATCGAGTAGTCCCTTCCTGAGTCATTTCTTATTTAACATGTTCGAGTTATGGCCTATTGGCGCGATGTGGTATCATGTGAGACTGTTGGTCATGTTTGGGGTGATTCATTTTCTGAGCAGTTCATACTGGGTGAGACGAGATTATTGGACCAGGGATCAGTGCGACAAGATTTTGTGAAGTATATTAAAGGACAAATACCAGTATTGGTTCGTAGTGGGATCATGATCTAAGTCAAGAGAAAAGATTTCAATGTTTAGTTAACTCTGCAGTTGGTTAGAAATTTCTACAGATCTCCTCTGTTGTGGTGGTATCGTCAGCATTATAGCATGATGTATATATATATATATATATATATATATATATATATATATATATATATATATATATATATATATANGGCTAAATGATGAATTATGCGGTGGATGGTGCTGATTCAGCAAAGGTATGCTATCATGTTCTGGTATATCGTGTGGTAGTTGATGGTGATTATATGTTGGAAGCAGGCTTGGCAGAGAATTTCAAGTGTTGGAGCTGGATTCTAAGCCAATCATATGTATAAAAGAAGAAATATTCAAATTCGATCGAGCTAATGTACTCAACTGGGTTGTGGTAGTACGGGCAGGTGCTCGAGGTGTTAAACAATGATATCAGATAACTCCAGAGCAGTTCTTAGCACGTTCGAGGACGAACGTCTGTTTAAGTGGGGGAGAATGTATTGATCTGACTGGTCGTTTTGAGCTCTAGCACGACGTTCAGCGGTTTGAGGCCGTGAGCAGATTTGTTTCAGGTATTATGACCCGTGGGCGTGGTCAAAATTTAATTTCGGGAAGTTTAGAGTTAATTTGGAAAGAAAATTTTCAATTCGAAAGCCTAAGTTGGAAGAATCAACTAAGATTGGAATTTAGAGTAAACGACCTCCGAATCAGGATTGGAAAGTTCTGCGGGTTCGTATGATGATTTCGGACTTGGGCGTATGTCGGGATCGGGTTTTGGATAACCCGGGAGCGTTTCGGCGTATATTATGAAAAATATCATTTTAGAAGAATTTCATAAATTTGGGCTGTAAGGCATTTCAGTGTTATAGATGTCCTCTTGGGATTCCGAGACTGGGAATAGCTTCATATGGTGATTCTGGAGTTGGGAGGGCGATCAGAAGTGAATTCGGAGGTCTGTGGGTCATTTTGGAGTCATTTGGCTAAAGATAGAAATTTGAAGGTTTTTGACAAATCCAACCGGAAGTGGAAATTTTGATATCGGGGTCGGAATGCGATTCCGAAAGTTAGAGCAGGTCCTTAATGTAAAATATGACTTGTGTGCAAAATTTGGGGTCAATCGGACGTGATTTGATAGGTTTCAGCATCAGATGTGGAAGTTTGGAATTTCAAGTTCATAAAGTTTGAGTTTTAGTGCGATTCGTGATTTCGGCGTTGTTTGATGTAATTTGAGGCCTCAAGCAAGTCCCCATTATGTTTTGGAACAGGTTGGTGTAATTGACGGGGTCCTGGGGGCCTCGGATGCATTCCGGGTGGTTAACGGATCAAGTTTGGAGTTTGAAGAAGGCTGAGGCTGCTGTCATCTGGTGTGACCGCACCTGCAAGGCTTTGGTCGCAGGTGCGGATCCGCAGGTGAGAGGTTTTTGCTGGCTTGGATGGGAGCGCAGGTGCGATGGAATTCCGCACCTGCGAAGGCGCAGGTGCGGATGTTTGGGCGCTCCTGCGGGAGCGCATGTACGAAGATCGGATCGCAGGTGCGAAAAATGGCTTGGGCAGAATGTATTAAAATCCAGATGTGTTGGCCATTTCTCTCATATTTCTCTTGGATGTGGAAATTTTAGGAGAGCTTCAAGAGGGATTTTCATCATGCATTACTAGGTAAGTAATTTTTTCATGCTTTTAAGTTAAATACAAGGTTTATGCATGGAATTAGACATAGAAATTAGTAGGAAATTAGGAAATCTTGAAGAAAACCTAGAAATTTGTATTGAATTATTAACCATGAATTTGAGTATGGAATTTAGAGTAAATTGTATATTTGAGTTAGTAAGACTATGGGTAGGGTATATCTTAGAGAAATTTCGGAATCCGGGCACGTGGGCCCCAGGGCATTTCGGTCAATTCACTGAGCGGAGTTGGGAAAGTATATAATTTGAATTTATTACGAGTATTAGAATGAATTTTCATTTCTTTGCTTGTTATTTGGTAGTTTTGGGGCGTTATGCATCCATTGGAGTCGTCGGAAGGGATTGGAAGCTGGTTATGGGATTTCGGAGTGAGGTAAGTCTCCTTTGTAACTTTGTGAGGGAGAATTGTCCCCCTAGGTGAACTAATTAAATATGTGTTACTATCTGCGGGGGCTACGTACGCACGAGGTGACGGGAGTCCGTGCGTAGCTACTATTTTGCCATGTCCGGGTAGTCTAGGACCCACTAGCATGTCTTACTTGTTGTGTGATCTTACCGGTAATATTAGACCGCTAATATGATCAGAATAATAATTGAATCCCTAAGAAGACTAGAGTTCATTTTCTTAATCACCTAGAAAGAGAATTGATTCCTCCGTGAATAATTGTGTTCCTGATAAGGTTATATTATTGAATATAATTAAACTTGGCAAATGGGTTCCAAAAAAAAGATTTAAATGCTATTTTTCGTGTTCCTTTAAGAAGAATTCTATCATTTTCTTGAGAAGCTATTTTCTTGATAAAAGTATGGATTTATTATGTGAATACGTGTACATATGAGCACCTGAGTCGCAGGTATGATTCACGAACAGGCTAGCCTTACTATTACTATGTTGACCGCGTTGCATGATCGATTCGCGAGCGGGAAAATTAGATGCATCTATGGTTTGAACCGTTCGACCCTTCGACAGTGCACAATTTATTATTGTTGGTCCGCGCCATTCGACCCTCGCCATTTCTTGCGCATGATAATTGCTGCGTATTTCCTGTGGTTTATACATGTTTATCGGCCTAAGAAAATTCTTAATTGCCAGTTAAAAAGAAGAAGAATTTATTTGTAAAATGTGAGATAAGTCTGATGTTCTGACCCCTGATTATTATTTAAATTGTCAACTGAAATGACAAAGGTGTTAAAGTGTTAAATATAAGAAGAACTGATATTCCTTATCCCTGATATTTAAATAAATTTCCGTTGACATTCACGCTTAGTGTCTCACTTGATTATACTAAATTGACCTCTAGCAAGTGTCAAATTGACCTCTCGTCACTACCTCTCTGAGGTTAGGCGAGATACTTACTGAGTACACATTGTTTTCTTACTCATGCTACACTTGCTGTGCATTTTTATTGCACAGGTACTTTCAACAACGATGCGGCTGGTTTGGATACTTAGGCGAGCTGTATCATCTGGAGGCGATCTGCAGCTGGCAGAGTCTCCCTCGTATTGTATTCATTTTGTTTTAAATTCCATTGTCCAATTTGTATCTCGGACAAGCTTTGTAATGATTGTATAAATTCTTAGAAATTGCTCATGCACTAGTGACACCGGGTTCTGGGATGTGTATGGGATTTACTTTATAAAAATGGAATATTAAACTGTTGTATTTACTTTACGGATTTTGTTTAGTTACTACGTAATAAGTTAAAGGTAATGATTTCTAAAATATTAAGACAGGAATCTATTTCAACTAATTAAAGATTGACTTGCCTGACAGTGGTGTCCGGCGCCATCACGGTCTTAATAGATTTTGGGTCATGATGGCGCGGACCAACAATAATAAAGTGTGCACTGCCGAAGGGTCGAACAGCTCGAACCATAGATGCATCTATTTTCCCCGCTCGCGGATTGATCATGCGACGCGATCAACATAATAACAATAAGGCTAGCCTGCTCGCGAATCATACCTGCGATCAGGTGCTCATATGTACACGTATTCACATAATAAATCCACATTTTTATCAAGAAAACAGCTTCTCAAGAGGATGATAAAATTCTTGTTAAAGGAACACGAAAAATAGCATTTAAATCATTGTTTTCAAACTCATTTGCCAAGTTTAATAATATTTAATAATATAACCTTACCAGGCATACAATTATCCACGGAGGAAATCAATTCTCCTTCTAGATGATTAAGAAATGAAATCTAGTCTTCTTAGATATTCAATTACTATTTCGATTATATTAGCGGTCTAATATTACTGGCAAGATCACAGGTACAACAGGTAAGGCATGCTAGTGGGCCCTAGACTACCCGGAAATGACATAATAGTAGCTACGCACAAAGACTCCCGTCACCTCGTGCGTACGTAGCCCCCGCAGATAGTAGCACATACTTAATTAGTTCACCTAGGGGGACGATTCTCCCTCACAAAGTTAGAAAGGAGACTTACCTCGTTCCGAAATTTCATAACCGGCTTCCAAGCCCTTCCGACGGCTCCAATGGACACACAAAGCCCCAAAACAATCCAAATAACAACAAACCAATGAAAATATACTCTAATATTTGCAACAATCCAAATTATATAATTTCCCAACTCCGCTCAGTGAATTGACCAAAATGCCCTCGGGCCCACGTGCCCGGATTTTGAAATTTCTTGAAGATATACTCTATCCATAGCCTTACTAGCTCAAATATACAATTTACTCTAAATTCCATGCTCAAATTTGTGGTAGAAATCTGAAATACAATTTTCTAGGTTTTCTTTAAAATCCAAATTTTTCCACAATCATTCATGTTTATTTCATGCATATAACTTGTATTAATCTTAAAAACATGAAGGAATTACTAACCTAGTGATGCTTGACGAAAACCCACTCTTGAAGCTCCTCAAATCGTCCAAACCAAAAGAAATTTGGAGAAGAGATGAAATTTTTCCGTTTAAAACATAACACTGTCCAGGCGACCCTCCTATGCGATCACACAACATGCTCCATGATCGCATAGGCCTTCTATGTTGCCTCCCTAATTCCTCCTGTGCGTTCGCATGCAAGCTCCAGCGTTCGCACAGGCCAAATGCCTCACAGCCTCCAAACGCACACTGTGCGATCACAACTCCAACCCTGCGATCTTATAGGAAAAACTCCAGGACCCTTGAATCTCTTCTCCGTGATCGCACTCATCCTTATGCGATCGCATAGACCAAGAATCCAGCTCTCAAATTTCCTTCATTGCGATTACAAACAAGGGGCCGCGATCGCATAGCACACTAGATACACAAGAAGACAGCAGCAGCAAAATAGAGAAAAATGGTTTGAATTCACCCCAAACACACCCGAGGCCCCCGGGACCCCATCGAATCCCATGAATCAGTCCCATAACACCCTACGGACTTGCTCGAGGCCTCAAATCACATCAAACAACGCCGAAATCACGAATCACACTCAAACTCAAACTTTATGAACTTTGAAATCTCAAACCTTCACATTCGATGCCGAAACCTATCAAATCACGTCCAATTGACCTCAAATTTTGCATGCAATTCATATTTGACATTACGGACCTGCTCCAACTTCCGGAATCACATTCCGACCCCGATATCAAATTTTCTACTTCCGGTCGGATTTCTCAAAAACGTTCAAATTTCTATCTTTAGCCAAATGACTTCAAAATGACCTACGAACATCCTGATTCACTTCCGATCGCGCTCCCAACTCCAGAATCACCATACGGAGCTATTCCCAGGCTCGGGATCCTAAACGAACATCAATAACACTAAAATTCCTTACAACCCAAATTTATGAAATTCTTCTAAAATGCTATCTTTCATAATATATGCCGAAATGCTCTCGGATTATCCAAAACCCGATCCGGACATACGCCCAAATCCAAAATCATCATACGAACCTGCATGAACCTTCAAATCCTGATTCGGGGGTCGTTTACTCAAAATTCCGATCTTAGTTGATTTTTCCAACTTAAGGCTTCCGAATTGAGGATTTTCTTTCCAAATCAACTCTAAACTTTCCTAAATTCAATTCCGACCACACCTACAAGTCATAATACGTGAAATGGAGCTACTCACGACTTCAAATCGTTGAACGACGCGCTAGAGATCAAAACGACCGGTCGGGTCGTTACATTCTCCCCCAGTTAAACAGACGTTCATCCTCTAACGTGCTAAAAACTACTTAGGAGTTATCTGAAATCATTGTTTAACACCCTGAGCACCTTCCCGTGCTGCCAGAACCCAGTTGAGTAAATTATCTTGATCAAATCTTAAGATTTCTTATTTTATCCATATAATAGGCTCAGAATCCAGTTCCAACTCCTGCAATTCTCTGCCAGGCCTAGTTCTAATATAAACACCGTATCAACTACCACACGACATACCAGAACATGACTACATACCTTTTCTGAATCAGCACCATGCACCGCCTAACTATCATCTGACCACAATGACACTCCCTGAACCTTAATAGCCAAAATTCCACGAATCTGATGCT